>JBCFYV010000024.1:3796446-3830729 GCA_039000515.1 Timema cristinae
TCGGCCAACGGAGAGTTAAGAGAAAAAACCCAGTTTTTGAGAATATGGCTGACAAAATATTGATAGTGATTTTTATATCCTTTTTAAAAAACAGCCAATTAAAATCTCATATGAAAGAGCTATTCAAGACCTTTCCAAAAACACTTGAATCACTTCTATAGGTGCCCAGGTTACTGAAATATCCAATGTTAAAGTTAACAAGATGGTGACAAAATTGGTCAAAATCGCAAATTTTGCACCTCTATAAGTTTGCAAATAAAGTTATGGACCTGAAATTTTTTATAATCACATATCTCAGGAGTTTCTTTCAGTATGCCAAGTTTAAAAAAAAAAAAGTAAGGTTGAAAAGTGCCTCTACATTGGTTGATTTGACATTGAATGCCCTGCCAAAATGTCCCATACCATGAGTAGTTAATATAGCAGCCAAATAGCGAGTATGTTACCTGAGTGGTTAATATAGCAGCCAAACAGCGAGTATGTTACCTGAGTGGTTAATATGACAGCTAAACAGCGAGTATGTTAGAGTGTTATTACACAAACGGATGTTATGTGGTTAATATACAGCACCAAACAGCGAGTATGTATTACCTGAGTGGTTAATATGACAGCCAAACAGCAAGTATGTTACCTGAGTGGTTAATATAGCAGCAAACAGCGAGTATGTTACCTGAGTGGTTAATATGACAGCCAAACAGCGAGTATGTTACCTGAGTGATTAATATGCAGTCAAACAGCGAGTATGTTACCTGAGTGGTTAATATGACAGCCTAAACAGCGAATGTAGATGTTTACAGCCAAGAGTTGTTAGAGTTATATGACAGCCAAACAGCGAGTATGTTACCTGAGTGGTTAATATGACAGCCAAACAGCGAGTATGTTACCTGAGTGGTTAATATGACAGCCAAACAGGAGTATGTTACCTGAGTGGTTAATATGACAGCCAAACAGCGAGTATGTTACCTGAGTGGTTAATATAACAGCCAAACAGCGAGTATGTTACCTGAGTGGTTAATATGACAGCCAAACAGCGAGTATGTTACCTGAGTGGTTAATATGACAGCCAAACAGCGAGTATGTTACCTGAGTGGTTAATATGAACAGCCAAAAGCGAGTATGTTACCTGAGTGGTTAATATAACAGCCAAACAGCTAGTATTTACACGAGTGGTTAATATAACAGCCAAACAGCGAGTATGTTACCTGAGTGGTTAATATAACAGCCAAACAGTGAGTATGTTACACGAGTGGTTAATATAACAGCCAAACAGTGAGTATGTTACCTGAGTGGTTAATATAACAGCCAAACAGGAGTATGTTACCTGAGTGGTTAATATAACAGCCAAACAGTAGTATGTTACCTGAGTGGTTAATATAACAGCCAAACAGCGAGTATGTTACCTGAGTGGTTAATATGACAGCCAAACAGCGAGTATGTTACCTGAGTGGTTAATATAACAGCCAAACAGCGAGTATGTTACCTGAGTGGTTAATATAACAGCCAAACAGCGAGTATGTTACCTGAGTGGTTAATATAACAGCCAAACAGCGAGTATGTTACCTGAGTGGTTAATATGACAGCCAAACAGCGAGTATGTTACCTGAGTGGTTAATATAACAGCCAAACAGCGAGTATGTTACCTGAGTGGTTAATATACAGCCAAACAGCGAGTATGTTACCTGAGTGGTTAATATAACAGCCAAACAGCGAGTATGTTACCTGAGTGGTTAATATGACAGCCAAACAGCGAGTATGTTACCTGAGTGGTTAATATGACAGCCAAACAGCGAGTATGTTACCTGAGTGGTTAATATACAGCAAACAGCGAGTATGTTACCTGAGTGGTTAATATACAGCCAAACAGCGAGTATGTTACCTGAGTGGTTAAATATACAGCTAAACAGCTGAGTATGTTACCTGAGTGGTTAATATGACAGCCAAACAGCGAGTATGTTACCTGAGTGGTTAATATGACAGCCAAACAGCGAGTATGTTACCTGAGTGGTTAATATGACAGCCAAACAGCGAGTATGTTACCTGAGTGGTTAATATGACAGCCAAACAGTGAGTATGTTACCTGAGTGGTTAATATGACAGCCAAACAGTGAGTATGTTACCTGAGTGGTTAATATGACAGCAAACAGCGAGTATGTTACCTGAGTGGTTAATATGACAGCCAAACAGCGAGTATGTTACCTGAGTGGTTAATATGACAGCCAAACAGCGAGTATGTTACCTGAGTGGTTAATATGACAGCTAAACAGTGAGTATGTTACCTGAGTGGTTAATATGACAGCCAAACAGTGAGTATGTTACCTGAGTGGTTAATATGACAGCCAAACAGCGAGTATGTTACCTGAGTGGTTAATATGACAGCCAAACAGTGAGTATGTTACCTGAGTGGTTAATATGACAGCAAACAGTGAGTATGTTACCTGAGTGGTTAATATGACAGCCAAACAGTGAGTATGTTACCTGAGTGGTTAATATGACAGCCAAACAGCGAGTATGTTACCTGAGTGGTTAATATAGCAGCCAAACAGCGAGTATGTTACCTGAGTGGTTAATATGACAGCCAAACAGCGAGTATGTTACCTGAGTGGTTAATATGACAGCAAACAGCGAGTATGTTACCTGAGTGGTTAATATGACAGCCAAACAGCGAGTATGTTACCTGAGTGGTTAATATGACAGCCAAACAGCGAGTATGTTACCTGAGTGGTTAATATGACAGCCAAACAGCGAGTATGTTACCTGAGTGGTTAATATGACAGCCAAACAGCGAGTATGTTACCTGAGTGGTTAATATGACAGCCAAACAGCGAGTATGTTACCTGAGTGGTTAATATGACAGCCAAACAGCGAGTATGTTACCTGAGTGGTTAATATGACAGCCAAACAGCGAGTATGTTACCTGAGTGGTTAATATGACAGCCAAACAGCGAGTATGTTACCTGAGTGGTTAATATGACAGCCAAACAGCGAGTATGTTACCTGAGTGGTTAATATTACAGCCAAACAGCGAGTATGTTACCTGAGTGGTTAATATGACAGCCAAACAGCGAGTATGTTACCTGATTGGTTATATGACAGCCACAGGAGTATGTTACCTGAGTGGTTTAATATAACAGCAAACAGCGAGTATGTTACTGATACGGTATTAGGTTTGTCTTGTTTATATTGACTCAGGGACATCATTCATTCCAGGGTTCATCATAGTTTGCTGCATCTGATGCATATGTTGCATCTGCATCTGCTGATATTGCTGCTGCTGCTGTTGGTGTGTACCTGGTGGTGCAGGTTGCATGAACCCTGACCCATCATACCCATTCCTTGTTGTGGGCCCATCATACCATGGCATTGCAGCCATAGGTGGAGGAGGTGGAGGGGGATCTGAAGACGACCCACACTTGTTAGTTACATTCAGGTTTTCTATGTCTCTAAGATGTATAGGGGGAATTGTGCTGGTTAGAACTTGCCAACATGATAAAATGACCCCTTCCCCTCTTAACACATTGAAATAAATCTGCTTTGGCACTCAAGAGCTTGCTTGGGAGTAAGTCTTCCCAGGGTTAGCTTACTCGTATGCTCAAAAAACTGCACAAGGTAAGCATAACATTATCTTATGTGAGGCAGAAAACACCGGTCAGAAAGTATGCTGGGGAAAGAGAAAGAAATGAATGGCTGAGCTAAGGGGATCTAGCACAGTTGACATTCACCCCTGACCCTACAAGTAGCAACCACAAAATGTTTGTAGTTACTAAACCAAAAAATTGGGAGGCAGCTGAGAGCACTTGACATTTTTTCAGTTGTTGTGAAAGCTATTAACTTAACATAAAGATTAATAATATAGTTTACCCTACTAATAAACTGTACTTTACTCGACCCACCAAACGAATTTATAAAGAAAAATATAGGCCTAGTACCTAATTTATTTGTAAAGTTGATTTACTTCAAAGTTTTTGTGGCATATAAAAATACAATAGTGAAAACTGCCTGAACGTTATATTCAGAAAAACATAATGTTAGCCCTATCGGTTAGCGCACGGAATAAACATAAAGCTCCCTTAATCTGGTTTCATGGTGAATGGAAGACTTGGGCTCGAATCCCAACTGGGTGTTCTGTAGGTGATTTTACTAAATGGTCTCTCACGCTTCCTCTTCGTAAATTTGAGTAAACCCAGTTAAGTTAATATTGGCATGACCACATTCTTTGTATCAATAATTATTAATCTTTATTTAGGGATAGGCCTAAACAACAAGAGAAACACCGTTTATGGCATTCAAAGTGTAATATACTATCCTCTTGAATTTTAAGTAGTGATGGAGGCCTAATAAAATATTTTTAAAAAGTTACTCCAGAAAACGAAAGTTGAGTCCCTTGCCTAACGTTATTTTGAGAAAGTTGAAAGGAAATGTGTGTAGCATTAGTTTATTACTATCCTTGAAATTCAATTCATTGGAACAAAGTAATATTGAATAAGTGAAAACGGGTAATAATTTAGAACTAGGAGTAAAATGGATTAAATTATTTCAAATTAGCAAGAAAACCTAGCTTGTAAAATGGCGAATGATTACGAATTAAATCAACATGGAGTAAAATGGAATTATACAAAATAGTAATATGTTGCACATACTTAATGTACTAGGTGGAAGGGGTGGATTCCCTTGATAGTTGAATGCCATTTATCAAGAGAAAGTACGTTTGAACTGTACTTATACACTGTACCATTCAAATTTTAACAAAATATTAGACAGAACTGACAGAAATCCAATGATTTTATCAATAGGTATATTAGGCGGATGGTCTACCTTGTAATATGTGAGAAACGTTATCAGCACCACTCGTAAAAACCGTGTATTTACTGAACTATTTGAACTCTTACGGTCACCCATTGATCTCTAAAATATAGCTAGATGGATAACTGCGGCTTATATTTACAAGCACAACATTGTGTGTGAGAGTAGGAAACTCTTGGGTATCTCTTACTCTCTTACACACATACAAGGCTAAGTGGCATTTCCACATAATTCAGTAATTTTCATGAATATAAGGGATATATCAATGTATGAGTAGTAAGGATCCGATTTATTGGTTTAAAATTAAAGAAATATGTATTTTATATGTGCTTAAACTTTCCAAAATATTTGATTAAAATATGTGCGTATAATTTTTTTTGTAAGGTAATTAACTAAATAGATAACAACATAAATTATGCAAACATTTAATTTATGTAATTCATATAAGTATACCTCCCTTAATGATTGCTGGCTATTTTGACCACGATGAAAAACGAATTTGGACCATTAGCAAAGAGACGCTAGACTTTGCATCAAAAGTTATTATGGCCAACCACTTGGCGAAAATGAATATTTTCCTAGTATAATGACGCTAAGTTGTGCAGACATTTTACTTGTCCTTTGGTTTGCGTTACGAGGTTATGTTTGATAGGTTTTTTTAATGAATGTGAGGAAATGTGTTTTGGAGTGATTGGCTACACTGGGTCATATGACGGAGTCGTTAAGGTCACATTGGAGGGTGGGTTTTTTGTTTAATTTTCCCGCCCATCAAACAATGGACCGCAAATAATCAGCCCGCAAGGGCGCCAAACGACTTTCATTTAGTGTTTTTATTATTTTCCAACACCGCTTGACTTTCGAGAGCCCCTCGGGGCTGGGGTTTGTCATATCTTTATATTTTCAGTGTTTATACATGTTAAATGTCAGTATTGTGTGTTACCAAAATAAATTTCCTAACAAACAAACAAACAAACATTGGGTGTACACAGATGTGATGGTCATTCAGGAAAGAGAAGTTGATCAGTATTCGTGACAGAGTATCATATTAGAACATATCAGTGTCCACGCTTGTATCAAGTATAACGTAGTCTCGGGTGGTTGTTTAGGATATAACAGTGGTGACGAGGTGTGAAAAGAATTCGACTATATTATTTTCCCTTGGGCGTTTTAATGGGTGCTTCTGTTCGTGTTACTGAATCAATTCCCAAGTTTAATATTGAACCTTTCGATCCATCTAAGTCCAACTGGAAAGTTTACTTAAAAAGATTTAAAAATAAGTTTAGGATTTACAATGTACCGGAAGATAGCAGACTTTGTATTTATTAGACGCCATTGGCGAACGTGCATATGAAAGGTTATGTGATTCATGTGAGCCAAATTAATCAGAGTCTAAAACATTGAAAAAACTTGCAAATATTTTGACTAATTTTTTTTCAGGCAGAATCTAATGCACTGGCAGAAAGGTTAAGTTTTAAAACAGGGTGCAAAATGATGGGGAATTACCGGCCAATTTTATATATGAATTTAAAAAAAACTTGCACGTTATTGTAAATTTCCAAATGACTGGTTCTATGACGTCGTTTGTACCCAATTTGTGCATAGATTGCGTTTTCAAGATCTGAAGTTAAAACTAATGGAGCTCCCCACAGATAGTTTTGGGTCTGCGGTTGAGTATGCTAGTTCTTACTCTAGTTTACGTATTTCGGTCCCACAATATTATATTTGTACTACAAATGTCAATCTAGTTCAGAAGAAAGTTCAAAAACAAAGACTATTTAAATCCAGTAAAGAATAATTATGTTGCATATATTGTAACTATACAAATCACGATTCTGGTAACTGTTGGTATCGAAACACTTCTTGCCGTATTTGTAGGGTCAAGGGCATATAAGTCCTGCATGTGTAAAGAAGGCTACTAGTAACACAATACGTACTTATCAAGATAAGAAATTGCGTTACTCTAAAAGGAATAAGGCTCTATACCAGGTTTGCTCCGAGAATCAAACAGCTGATGGAGAAAGTATCAATTTAAATTAAACTTCTGGCGTGTTCTTTGATATTTGTTATATTATAAATTCAGTGAAACCTAATAAGATACAGCTAACAGAGGATGGGATAAATATTGCTTTCCAATTTGATATCGGGCCACATGTAACATTAATAAATGAAGCTCTCTTAGGGAGCAAGTTTCAAAATAAAGATATTGTACTCACTACAGTAAAATTGCGTACCTATACCGGTACACAAATACCATTGTTCGCAGTGCAGTGACTTTTATCAAACAGGACTAGGTTCGAAGACACTTTTTATTATGGGGATAAAGAGGAATGCTCTCCTTATAATATACAATATGTAGCCTAGTAAATACATTTTCACAAGTCATAGAATACGCAATTTAGTTCCCTCAACCGATTCGCAATATTTAGGCATGGAATAAACAAACAAGTATATATAAAGAAAAGCCCTGACTCACTGACTGACTCATCAACGCCTAGCCCAAACCCTTTGACCTAGAAAGCTGAAATTTTGCACATAGGTTCCCTTTATGATGTGGACAAGTAATAGAGCCGGATTTCTCGAAATTCCCACGGGACAGGGAGTAAAGATGATTTATATTTTCGCTTTAAAGTTGCCTTATTTCAGTAACTATATTATTAGAGACTTATAACTGGCATGTAAGTAGGTAATTATAATCACTAATAACAATTTTAAGGATTTTTCAAAATTCCAACGGGATAGGATAGAAAGCGTTGTTTAAAAGTTATAAAGCTTAAATTATGCTGCCGTTACTATTGTTAGGTTTTAGGATTTTTCATTATTCACTCAGGATAGGGAATTATTGGTATATTTATTTTGCTTCATATTTACGTGTCTTCATACATTTGGTATAGTAATGTTATTACTACTAGCTTTGGCTTTTTCTTACAATTAAAAAATTACCAAAAAGTGGATTTGTTTTATACATGATCTATACATATAATAAAACCATAAATATTCTGTTTCCAATGTCCGTAGTGTGACCGAGTCACAACATGGAAAGAAAAAGATTGCATGGACTCACCAACTCTGCCTCCATTTGGCTGTTCTACGAGGACACTCACAAACACATCGTCTCACCACCCAGATTGTTTCAACTGAGACGAGTAGCCGTCAGCGAAGCCACGCCTCCAGCCAGCCCCACCCCAAGTGCACCCTACCTTATAGAGCTAAAAGGGGAGGGGTGCAAGTTTACATAACACAAATAACATTGAAAGCAACAATTTATTGGGTGAACACATTGGATAATACATAACCAAATCAATGGAATGATCATAGGATTTTGATTGTCCATTATTTGCGTATCACAAGGAATCGTAGGCGTTCTCTTCAACAGATTACAAAGGAATAATACAGCTGGCAAGCAGCCAAGTAGTGCATCTGGGGGTACCCTAGAAACCAAACTATATTAGATATTGGCTAAAGCCACAAGTACAGTTTACTCAAAATGCCCTAAGGCGGACCCTAACCAATAAAATACTCTAGTATACCCGTTTAGGTAAACAAGCTAAACGGCGTTAAGGTCATGCCCACAGTACCGGGGAGTCAACTGTACCCCAAAATCTAATAAATAGAACGCCCCAATTGGGGACCTACAGCATTGGTAGTGGTATACCAACACCGAGTTAAAAATCAAGGTTTACAATTAGAAAGTGCATAATATAAGGGCAACTGTCCTCCAGGGTGAGGCTTAAGGCGCTCGTCCAATGGAAGAGATAAAGTAACAACCCAACGACGCCCTGCGGTGTCGCATATACTCGAAACTCCCAAAACAGGGGCTACAACAATACTAAATAGCAATAAATTAGGCGGGTCCTAGAACAGGCCCGGACAATACAATTAGGCAGATAATTACTTCCAGTAACTCCCTAATACCGAAGGCAGACGTACCCCACAGTAACAATTGTATTTAACATATCTTGAAAACAATACAACGCTTCAGCGCAACTATTTTTATTTAGTCGAGGCACCCACATATTGATATGGGTAGTTCCCTACAGGTATAAGAGCTGACATGTAACCAACACAAAATTTAACTTATGGTGAACCCACACTACCAATACAGCTGGGCGTAGCATCAACCCTAGCACGCTAGTGTTGAGAAGGTAGGCATTCCCACTTTACAGAGTATACAAGAAACACGTGTAAACAAACTGACTAACTGTCCGAATGGGGCCTAGCCGTCTGCTAGTCATCCAACTGGTAATAAAGGCTAAAACATAACCAACATAAAACTTAAACGATGGTGAACCCATGCTAACAATATCGGTGGGCGGACCACCCAACCCTACCAGGCAGGTGTAGCAAAGGTAGGCATTCCCACCTTACGGAGTACACAAGAAAAACATATTAGCAAAACGAACTAACTGCCCTAAGGGGCCTAGTTCGCTGCTACTCTTCACTCAGTTAGTCGGACGATATCACATCCATATTACTATAGTCGGTTGCACGCCAAGAGTTCAGCGAAGTAACAAGACCTCCACCATGTCTCCTTCAAACAAGTACGGTACCTTACAGTAAGACAAGTTCATTAGCCATTAGAAAACGTAGCCAACGATCCTCTACTCCAATTGTTTCTATTGGAAAACAATAGAGCGTAGAGTGCACCAGCAGATTAATATGTCGTGAGCAAACCAGCAGCGGCGGGGGCTAGCTCAGGCGAGCCCAGGATACCACTCCTTTGGACGCCATAGCGTCCTGATGTAGAGGTGAAGATCCTCCGAGACACTGCCGAATAGAACTATAGTAGGTCAGCCAGTCGGTTCTACACAATAAAAAAAAGGTGTTTTTCTCAGCACGACACTCGTAGTATTAAAAAAAGGAAAGTACGGAAAACTCACCGCCAGGGATGAGAACCAGGGTTAAGAGAGGGGTGGAAGAATAAGCCAATCGCACCTCAGGAAGGCCACGCATGCGCAACCAGCCAAGAGGGGAGTAAAAAAGGGGGGAAGGGCAGAAATCAAACGACGGAAAAGTCTAGGGGTTCAGGGGTAGAACATGAGAATTCCCGACAGACGCCAAACTAGTCGGTAATTAATATTTCATAACAGGCAATCACTTGTGCGAGCTAAATCATTTTAGCTCGGCACACAAGAAAGAATAAATAAAAGACGATCTACATGCGTGGACCCATGCGCGCCTAGTGACAGTGCTCTGGAGTTAACGGCCGGTCGAGCGGCGCGAGATTTGAAATCTCGCCCTGAACACCCGAGATTCTTCTCGAACAGTGCACTCCCCTTCCCCTTTCTCCAACCTTGCTTCCCGTGCTCATGAGAACACGTGACGCTACCTTGGTTGTATATAATGGCAGGACTCTAGTGCCATGACACACATTTCTCCGCATTCTATAGGTGAGGCACTTGGTGTCAAATTTAGATTTAATTTACTTGTATCAAAATTCTGTTTTGAGTAACGATGAATTTTAAATTACGTTTTGGCCGATATTTATTTACAATTTAACTTATTTTATTATATATTGGAACTGCGACTTTTTGTAGAGATCATGGCAGCGCAGTTTAAATCTAGGGATATTACTATTCTGGTTGACGTATCTCATCCGCTTCACGGATTTTTTTGGGGCAATTTACTCCGCCATGTTTGATGTGCGGGATGTTTAGTTATATCGTACCATTTGAGTATTTGGGTAAAATCATATTGAACGATCAATGTTACTGTCATTATTGGGGGATTGAATTTGCATTGATCCAAACTTTGTTGGTTAAATCTGGGGTCGCGAGCCCACGCTCTTAGTGTATTAGTATTGTTAATTGCAAGCTTATTCAATTATAATGATGCATCCGTATAATGGATCTTGGTTTCAATTTTTGAGCTTTAGAATAGCTGTGATAGTTAACTTTTTTGGGAACTCTCTCTTTTTCATAAGTTATTGGGGAGTCGCCAATGGCAAATAGTCAATGCCTAGTGTTTATAGTTAGTATGAGGGTTATTGTTCCTATATTCAATATTTATCATTATACTCTACGAATTTGTATGGAGGTCAATTTAAATGTTTGTTTATACTGTGGGTACCTACGGCGGCCATCTTATTGCTTGGGGTCGTGCCCCATATCTTTGTTTGTATATGAGTTGTAATGGCCTTATTTTACCTACGCCTAACTCCGGACTTGTCCCACTCTTTTCTCATCGAGTATTGTTATTGTTATTATTGAATATAAATAAACTCTCTTGTGACCAACCTGACTTTTATTTGGTATATAAATAAAAGGAGGCGTAACAGTAGTTTCATCCAACATTAATGTTAAAAAAAATACTTCATTTATTTCTGTCTTAATCTTATCCAAAATTAATCACCAGCACATTCAATTATGTCAACATTGTTGCTAGACAAAATGCATAATTTATTTCTGACTTAATCTTATACAAAATTAATCACTAGCACATTCAATTATATCGTTTTGAATTTTGTTGGAGGTTCCTTTAAACGCCCCCTGCTCTGAAGATGAAAATCCAATTTTCAATCGTATTTAGAAAGTAACTGCATTTGTTCAATGGAGTTTCCCCAGTTAAGGGAGTCGTCCCGTTCATCCTGACCTCTGAATGACAGCTTTTGTTTATATAAAAAAAAAACATACACATCAATTAATCGTTGGGTAGTAAGGCGTAGTTCTAAATAAATACATAAATAAATAAATCGTTTTATGAGTACGTGGTTTGAACCAACCTTTGCATTATGTTTTAAAATGTATATCCTTTTTTGCTCACTCAGTTGAAAATCTATTCTGTTTTTTCCCGAATGTTTTTAATTTAGTTATTGTGGATAGGTGTAAGGGAGTATTTTCATGACGCATCTTGGCTTTGGGAAAATGGCTGATATCCCAAAGGCCATTATTATTCCACACTCCTTGATTTATTTAAAACAACAAACAAGAGCAACAATACAGCCGCCTTCTTTATTTGCATAAAGTTAACCATTTTGAATAAGTATAATATTCTGTTTAGAAATAACGTGTATATTCTTTCATTTCTGTTCTAGCAGAAATGTCTGAAATTGGCCTACCTTTTATTATTATTTGCTGCTTTTATTCTAAAGTGAGGTCTCAAAAATAAACTACGAATAATCGGTTGAGAACACAGCATTGCAAAAGGTGATCGTCACTGCTACATCCCACTGAACTACCTTCACTGACCCTGCTACTTGTCTCAGGTCCCTTCCCCAAGCTTTGTTGTGAGGGAACCTTTTCCAAATCCAAGTCCCCTTAAATATTTCACACTTTCAAACAATGTCAAACTAAATTGATTATTGAACACTTTAACAAATACTTCACAAAATCTCTTTCATTAATGAGAACAATTACATAAGCTTAGCAACCACAACACTAACACTTAAAAGAAGCAAACACAAATTACATTTACTTGTGACAGAACGCCAAGCATTTGAATATATCTTACTATTCAGGTGGACTAGGCTGGCTTCAATTGGTCCTCTCCCCGGTAAGAGCCGATAAGACTCGAGCGCTTCCGATAATAGTTGGGAGAGGGGAAGGGGACCGTGCAAATATAATTGAGTATTGTGATAGCGCTTCTAATGTGAGTGTATTGTTACTGTAAGGGGAAGGGGATCCGGGACGCAAAAATAGTGATCATATCGTTGAGTATTTTAACGCAAATTGAGACTCAGATATATGTTATTTTATGTATTTATTTCCCATGGAAATTTAACTCAAAATAAATAAACTAAAAATGACTGGGGACTAGCCAAGTCCTACTTGTCCATTGACGGCACGCCACTGATTGTTGGCTAAAGCTAATGTTCTAGTTAATGGAAACAAATTGGATTTATACTTAGTAGAGGGGGATTTTGCCACCATAGTGGGTCTTGAGTGGTTACGAACTAGTAAGTTAAATTTGACAGAAATTTTAAGAACTGATAAACCTTCGATAAACCTTCAAAAACCCCAGACAAAAATGAAAAATCTCCAGAATCTCTTAGTAAAATTTGAGAATGTTTTAAGAAAAGGAGTAGGCAAAGTCAAAGGCGTGGTGGCTCATATCCGACTTAAGCTCTACTCTGTTCCAGTGTAAAGGAGACTTCGCAATGTGGCCTAATCTCTTGTACTTAAGATGGAACCCGCTTGGAAAAAGAGGGTATTTTATCTGAAGCTACCCATGCAGACCACGCTACTCCAGTGGTTCCTGTAATGAAGAGTGACGGTACAACCAGGATTTGTGGTGATTTTAAGACAACCATACACCCTCAATTCATCATCGAGGACTGCCCCATTCCGAACATCGAAGTTATTCTTGCAAATATAGGAAATTGTTTGTTATTCAAAACTTGATATTAGCCAGGCTTTCAATCATATTGAAGTTAAGGAGTCTGATCGCAAGAACTTAACAATTAACACTAAAAAGGGGTTATATCACTATGTTATACTTCAATTTTACATTATTACTGCTCCTTATATATGGCAGAGAACAGTTGAGGTGCTTTTGAAAGATATTTAAGGAGTTCAAGATTTTATGATGATATCTGTGTTAGCTATGAAACCGAAGCTCAACATTATCAGTTGCTCAAGTCAGTGTTTCAGAGGCTGCCAGTGTTTCAGAGCATCAGAGTTAATGTGGACAAGTGTAACTTCCTAAAACCCTCCATTAAATACTGTGGATTTATCATGGAATGTTCCGTGCTGTGATATCTGTAATCCATGACATGGTAAAACATATGCGGATGATCATTGTGTTTGGGAGCAGTGAACTAGGAAGTTTTGTTTAAATGTAATGAGATATTGATGTCATGTAAAACAAATAGTTTAGCAGACTATGCTAAGATAACCTATAAAACTAAACTAATTTAGAAACATTACTTTGTCGACGAAGATGGGATCCAAGTAACTTAGTTCGTTAAAATCAATGTCGACCATGGCTGGTTATATTGGGCATCTTAAAGAATTTAATCCCGCTGAGGACGACTGGAATATTTTCAAGAGGAAGTTGGCGAATTTTATTAAGCTTAGTGGATTGGAAGCTAAAGAGTGTGAAACGCTACTGAGTCATCTAAATCAGGTTGCTTTTAAGTTGTTAATATATTTATGTGTGCCCGATACTCCTGAAACTAAAAGGTATGTGGATTTCATAGCTTTGTTAAATTGACATTATTCAACTGGGGTTTCTGTTTTTTAAGGAAAGATCTGAATTTTATAATGTATGTTGTGGGCTTAATGAATCAGTAGCAGACTGGGCCACTAGAGTTCAGCATCTGTCTTCCAGTTTCACGTTTGGAGCCCACCTAGATTTTACTCTTCTTGACAAATTTGTGATGGGTGTACAAGACAAGGAAGTTAAAGAACTCTTATTTACCGAGGACCCACCAAGTTAACTATTAGCAAAGCTAGGGAGATCGCTCAGCAGGTGATTGCTGCAAACACATTTTTTGAAAATATATATGTTAAAAGGGAACAAGAAATTTTCAAAATGGCCGCTGGTCAACAGGGTAGGCATAATCGTCCTCCCAAACAGAATTTTGATCCCTGTTCTCCTTGTGCTGTTTGCGGTTACACAAATCACTCAGCAGCACAGTGCAGGTTTGGCAAATATATTTATGCCATTTGTAAATGTAGGGGGCACTTGAAAGAATGTGTCCTTTAAAATTAAAGTGGGTCACCTCTAATCAATCTTATGGAAACAGTGGAAGGAGAGGGAGGATAGGAAATATTTAGATTGTTTAACCTCAATCACTCTGATGCTGAGAGGTTACATTCAGTATTGAGGTCACACTAAATGGTTTTCAATGATTGAACAGCTAGGCACTGGGGCTAACTGCAGTGCTATTTCAGAAAGGTTATACAAGAAACATTTTCAGGATTGAAGTGTTTCTGATTTACGGGTCCCTACGTTGTGCGCCAATTGAAGTGTTATTGAAATATTACTGCTTACTTTGGGCGCAAATTATGATGTTTTGGACGTCTCTCTCCGCGTCGATTGATGAATTCTGGATCTGGTTCGTCGCATTGAGCGTCAATTGAAGTTATACCGTTTAATTAGCTGATAATTGCCCCGTGGTCGAGCACTAATTAAAGCGGTCCAGTATTTTGATGTGGCGAGTTAATTGGTATTTATAGCCCCGTGATCGAGCGCCAATTAAAGGATTATTGGTGATTTAAATCTTGTATAATTAATACACACTTATCATGTTGACATGTTTTTTATCTCTAAATCTCAGTTTATTTCAGGAGAAATAGATCATGTCATCGGCGAACTATTTACGCGACCTATAGTATAATCGTAGGGATCGCGGACAGGAGTTGCAGTCCGAGTAGTCAAGGACTGGACTTCAAGTGACTAGTGAGTATTTATTTATTTATTCAGTGTTTACAGGCCCGGTATCTTACAATCTTTAAATCCGGGCCGTTTTTTCCACAACTTTTACTTAATTTACACAATTTTAATATGAATTTCCTTTTTAACATTACAACACATATTTTGGCTCTTAACTTAAATGAAATTCAACTACCCTTAGCTCAATTTGATCCACCCGGGTATATTACGCCCCCGGTACCCTTCCCCGCTAGGCCCTTCACAATGCTCGGGATTTCACTCCCGAGTCCGCCAAGCGCTCAGCAGAGGTGGGCATCCCCATAATAACCACCTGGGGAGGCGCCCTATCAGAGTTGGTGCCCCGCCTACTTTCTACCCTTGGCAGCTGAATTTCCTAATCTACCCCCTATCTAGTTCCCACGTCCTTAATTATCTATATTAACTACTAACTAAGCTAAGCTAAAATACTAAACTATTCTATTCCCATTACTGCCGGGGAACACCATCACCCAGAGGGCTGCAGGGCAGCCGCCTTTCTCCATCTTGACTCTGAGGGCCCATCAACCATAACCCACCTCTCTTGTTTCCAAGGTGGTGGGTCATACGGTGCAGGGAACCCCTCAGAGTTCATAATCATTCCACTAACTTTTGTTTATACGACTGGAAAACTGTCTTCTGGATCTCAAGGGCATCCCCCGTGTTCCTTCAGACACTCAGTCGTCCTGGAATCCAGTTCCCAGGGCTCGCGCTTGCTCCTCCCAGCACATACACATTTTTTTTTTTTCACCCGGCAAGGATTGTTACCGCTTATCCCCTTTTAACAATCCTTTTTTCCCTACTCACTCCCCGCTGAGACCGCACTAGTGTCCGTGTCAGTCCCGCCCTCCGTGTCGCTGTCATCTTCTTCGTCATTGTCAGTGTCAACGTCCCGTCTTATTCGTCCCTGTGCCTCTTTAAGTCTGTCTATGTAGGCTGTCTTTGCTCTATCTGACGCTTCCAGTGCAATCTGGTCTAAGAATTTCCAATAGATTGGGTCCCTCAGTACTTCGCCTACTAATCTTCCCTGGATCTCTCTCTGGTAGTTCCTTCTTGCTTCTAGTGTAATGACACACTCAAGCACCACCTGTTCAGGGGTTCCCTCCTCACCACATTGACAATTCCCCGACTCTATCAATCCCAGCTTCCTTAGAGATGCCGGGTACGGTCCCTTCCCCGTGATGAAGTGGACAAGACCCCGAGATGGCTGGAGGTGCTTATTCTCTAGTCTCTCAACCACATTTGGGAACAATTGATAAGTCCTCCTACCTGTCCCACTTCTCTCCCAACGTCTCTGTCACTCCTCCAACAGGACTATTTCCGCCTCTCCAAAAGTTCTCACATCGTGTGTGGTGAGGAGTCTCACCTTCTCCAAGTTTCTCTTTTTTAGCCAGTACGCCACAGCTTTCTTCCTTATGAGGAGGTCCAACGGCCATACACCTAGGGCCACACTCAATGCATCCGTTGCTACAGTCCGGTAGGCTCCCGTCAGCCTCAATAAGATGTTCCTCTGCAGACCCTGAATCGCCTTAGCCGGAGCGACATTGGTTAGTCTGTGAGCCCAGATGCACGCCCCATAGCTCACAATGGAGAGAAGGATCATCTGATGGTATGTCCTTATTATCCGCATAGGCAGATAAAACCGCCTCTGTCCCATGCTTATAATTTTATTCATCACCGACAGAGTTTTCCCCATCACTCCCTCCATGTGCGCTGTGAAGTTCCTCTTTTCATCTAGGGTAACTCCCAGGTATCTGACCATATGGCTTCTTCTTATAGGTTTCGTCCCTAACTTTATGGTCGGATCCCTAGCCAATCTACCCTTAAACAGCATGAAGGTCGTCTTCGCCGGTGCCATTTTTAACTTGACACTTTTAAACCAGGTGTCAAGTTCTTCAAGCACCTGGTTACTTTTTTCCTCTAAGTTCCTTCTCGAGTACCCTTCTATTACTATTAGAAGGTCGTCTGCGAAGGCAACCACACCCTGCGTCTCTGGCATCCCCTCCAACAAGTACAACACTGGTTCCAGGCTGACATCCCAAAATATCGGGCCACATACCGATCCCTGGGGACATCCCTTCGTCAGTAGCTTCTGAACCTTATTTCCTGGACATCTCAGGGTGGAGTATCTATTACGACAGTAGTCCTTAAGACTCCTATACAGCTGCCCCGGACACTGAATCTCTCTTAATCTGTCAAACATCGCCGGCCACCAGAGGTTGTCAAAAGCGCCTGAGATGTCCACAAATATTCCTACGACGTATTTACCATTTGCCGAGTCAATCAGTTCCATTGCTCTGCAGATTGCGTCCTCTGTCGACCTGCCTCTTCGGAAGCCATACTGCTGCTGATGCATGCCCATGACTGTCCTGTGTCTCAGTAATCTTTCACACAATATCTTCTCCTGCAACTTCCCTGCTGTGTTCAACAGGCAGATGGGTCTGTATGACTTCGGAATAAGCGGATTTTTATCCTCCCCCTTGCTTAGCACGATTACCTCGCTCTGCTTCCAGATATTCGGGATTCTGCCTTGAGCGAGGCATTCGTTTAACAGCCCTGCAAGGAAAGGAGCAATAAGGTCAGCCGTCTTCTCCAGCACCTCGACCTTTATCCCGTCCGGACCAGGCGCCTTTTTCTTACCCATCAGAGCAATGTTCCTGATCACCTCCGCCCGACTAACAGGTTCTACCTCTTCCTCATTTACATACTCGTCATTCTCCATCCTCTCCCTCAACATTTGGTGCTCTTCAGTATCTTCTGTCACGTCGTCATCTGGCAACAATGTCTCCATTAAAAGAACCGCAGACTCTTCCCAGCTGGTCGTGGTACTCCCATCATCCTTAAATAGCGTGGTTATCATGGCTGGGGGGCGTAATTTCCCGGAGGCTATCTTAAACGGCACCCCCCAAGGTCCCCTCTGTAACTCCTCCTGTACATACTTCTCCCAATTTTTCCTCTTCTCCTGATACAACCCATCCTCAAACTCTCTCTTGCTCTCCCTGTAGATATTTAACAGCACCACACGACCAGCCGGGTCTCGACACCTTAATATCTCCTACGCGTTCTCCTTGCCCTTGCTCGCAGACTCTGCAGTCTGTCATTCCATGGCTTATTACCAACCTTGGTATCACCTTTCACCACAGGTATCGACTTCCTCATTGCATCCTGCAGAGCCCACGTCAGCTGTTTGGCCTTCATGTTGACATTGTCGCCTTTTGCCACTGGACTGGGCAGTATCAGTTCAGCCCTCAGATTCTCCCAGTTAGCTTTGCTCATGTTGTATCTCCTTCTTTTCCCTTCCCCATTTCCATCCACCAGCCTCCCCGCGACAAATTCAAAGACGATCAGGTTATGGTCACTGACCGTGACGTTGTCCACAACCCTCCAACCTTCCACCATGTCCATGGACTCGGCGTTACACAAAGTGACGTCAATGTTGGAAGAAGCCCCAGCTCTCCCCTGATATGTAGGGGGATTATTCGGTTGGTTTGCAACCTCAAGCCCATGACCATAGATGAACTCCTCCAAAGCACGACCCCTTCTATCTCTCCCAATCACCCTATTACTATGCCACATGGGAGACTTAGCATTAGCATCAGCGGTAATTATGAGTGGCACACCTGCGTATGTCCTACATATTATCTCCAACTGATCAAGATATGGCTCAATTGGATGCCTAAATTGAAAATATAGGTTTGCCACTATACACCTGCCTGAGCTAGTTCCCAGTTCTACGCATGTTACCCACTGGTTACAGAGATTTTCAATCTTAGTTACGGCAATTTCCTTGTTAAACACCACTATTGCGCTCATTGGAGCTTCTCCACTAACAACAATTCTAGTGACCACCGGCATATGCGGAACTTTCCCTCTCAAGGTATAGGGTTCCTGAAGACACACAACATCAAATCCCATCTCCTCATCAAGCTTGCGGACTTCATGCAACACGGTCACGCTCCTCATTCCATTAATCTGTCCTATTCTAATGGTGCTATCCCCCATTACGGATAGTATGTGTGCGCGTAGCACGCAGGCCATGCCACGCTGGGGTTAAACGTCTTGCGACCGTGTGCCGTCACAAATTGCCTATAAGTATTTTCCATATCAAAAGTTTCCTCTCTCCTTTTGAAGACCTTATCAATTAGTCCCCGCAAACTGTCCACGTCCGTTGGTAGATTCATAGATCTTAGTTGAATTCTATCCAACGACTCGGGAGAGGGAAAAGTGATACCGTCCCCCTTTTCATGACCCAGTCTCACCACGTGCCTCAGCGCCATGTGCAGCACTCTCTCTTCTTCTAGCCTGGATAACCGCATCGTCTCCTCGAGGGTTCCGTACGCCTGAGAGGGTACATCCCTCTCTCCTTTCAGCTGCCCCTCCATCTCCATATTCACTTCTGCTGTCTGGCTCCCCCTGCTGTTTGTGTTGTGATCCATACCCTTTTCTTTTTTTTCTTGCCATATCCAAATCCCCAGAGCTTCCAATTTTGTTTATGTTTCGCCCCCAGATCTGCTTTTCCGCAAGTCCCCGCTCCAGCTCTCTCTGGCGTCCCCTCCTCCTTTTCCTCACACCTGACTCCATTGGTGCTTTCCACCCATTCCCTATTCATGCCTTCACATATGATACATATGTTCTCTACCACCTGCGGATTTATTACCGCATTGTGCAGTTGTGATATCAGGGTGGAGGATGCCGCCGCCGAGTCCCCAGTTGACGCAAACCTCCCATTCCAAAATTCGTTGCCGGGCCAACTATTTCCATCCCATGGATATGTAGTAACTAGGTAATATTCACCCTCCCCGAAGATCTCATAGGGAGCTCGCCGGGTCGATATTACCCGTATACCCGTATCCGCTAGAATCTTCTGCCGATCCTCAAAGTGCTCCATAACCCCATCCATCCACAGCAGCTCTAACACCGCAACAGCACCCGCACCTGCACCATACTTCCCATAAGCATCAAGTAGGCATTCCCTTACTTCTTTATAAAATAGCTCGTTCTGGTGTCTCGAACCACTCCAAACTCCCAGACCAAATCCCACGATTTGCACATGTACCTTTTGTGAGACCTCCTTCGAGATCCTGTACGCCTCGACGAACAACATCTCCAGAATAATCCTTATCCTTTTTCTATATATGTACTCATAGATCCCGGTGCCATATCTGGCTGGAAAAGTCTTCCCCCCTTCTTCTGTACCATTTACAAAGTAATCCCTAATAAATTTTTCTATCGGGTCATCCCTCTGATTATGGCCCATGTACAACCTGTCTCCACGCCCCTCATGCCTCAGGTTTGGTCCTACCAAATCTATGATGGACCCTCTACTAACTACATCCTTCACTACTGGTTTGCCTTTGTTATCTCTTTCTCCTTTGTTTACAAAACACGTGGTCGACGAAACCCCGATGAGTCCGGACGCGACTATCTCATAGTCTCTAAGATAAGAAACACTACCATCCCGACCCGCCGCAACCTCGCTATAACCACACGACCTATATCCAGAGGAGGTACAGTAGTATTCATTTTCTCCGTAGTTGTACTTACATCTCCGTGTGAGAAGCTACTGATGAAACCTTCCACAGTCATTTCCTGGTAGTATGCCCTAGTAACCTCAGGTCCATCAGAAGCCATAAATTTGAGGAGTGCAGCCATAAACTCGTAAGTCCATTTGTGGACCATTGTACGCACAGATTTTATATGTTCCTCGGCAACCTCAACTTTAATTTCCCCTATCTCAACCATGCACCCCATATCCACCGATGGTAGTGGGGTAACATGCTGCTTCAGTCTCCTCCAAAATTCCTTACAATTTCTTTCCCCTCCTCTCCGCTCAGTGTTCCCCAGAGTCTCTCCTCTTGTCCTAGGTTGACTAGTGAGTAGTGAGCAGTGAGCAGTAATATTTCAATAACACTTCAATTGGCGCACAACGTAGGGACCCGTAAATCAGAAACACTTCAATTGGCGCCCAACGTGGGGCGCCATTTGAAGAGTTCCTGTCTTACGGGTCCCTACGTTGTGCGCCAATTGAAGTGTTATTGAAATATTACTGCTCCGCGATGGGCGCCAATTATGATGTTTTGGACGTCTCTCTCCGCGTCGATCGATGAATTATTGATCTGGTTCGTCGCGTTGGGCGTCGATTGAAGTTATACCATTTAATTAGCTGATAATTGCCCCGTGGTCGAGCACTAATTAAAGCGGTCCGGTATTTTGATGTGGTGAGATAATTGGTATTTATAGCCCCGTGATCGAGCGCCAATTATGGAGTTATTGTTGATTGACTATTGTATAATTAATGCACACTTATTATGTTGACATGCTTTTATTTCTAAATCTCGGTTTATTTCTAGAGAAAATAGATCATGTCGTCGACGAAATATATACGCGGCCTATTTGCAGTCCGAGTACTTCAAGGGTTTGACTCCCAGTGCCTAGTGACTAGTGACTAGTGAGTTGTGTCCTTACATTGCACCATTATTTGTATAAATCCATTACTCATGGAAGCTTCGAGAAGGTCGTGTTATAAAAAATTAAAATACAAGACAAAAACATCTCGGTGTCACTAGAAGCTTCGAGAGCCGGAAACTGACTCAAGTTACATTTTAAAATCTCTATTCGAACATTCCAGAAGAGGAAGTTATTATTTAAAAATCTTATATTGTCAACTTGACTTTACTAACGTCACGTGCGTGACGTCACTGATCAGTGATCTTCTTAAAAGAAGAAGTGCTTTAAGCGCCATGTAATAGATTATAATTTAAATTAAATAAGATACGTTCATAAAATTAGGACGATATTATTGTCAATGCTCTCACATATTCTTTAGGGGCAAAACAATAACATTACAGGATGTACGAATTATAAAGAAAAATGAGATAGTTAAATTCTACACTGAAGACCAGATAATAATTTCGTTAGGCAGATGTTCACTTCCAGTTGCTTTTAAAGGGCAAGTAAAACAAATAGATTTCCATGTAATACTTAATGGGGGCCCTTTTATCTTAGGGAGAGATTTCATACATGTATTTGGTTTCAAGTTCAGTCAAGTGAACCAAGTAATGATGCCAAATGTTGACCTCAAAAATAGAATGATTCAAATGTACCAAGAGATTTTTGCCGACAAATTGAGCACCTTTAATAAGGCAAAAATGTCCCTCAAATTGAAGCCAGGGGCAGTCCCAAAGTTTTTCAAACCAAGAAACATTCCATTTGCTTTAAAAGCTAAAGCAGAGCTAGAACTTAAGAGGCTTCAAGATGCAGGTGTTATATCTCCAATTAAATATAGTAAATGGGGAACACCAATAGCGCCTCTAGTGAAGCCTGATGGCTCTGTTAGATTATGTGGTGACTATAAAGTAACACTTGACCCATTTTTAGAAGAAAACCGTCGTCCCCTACCTCATGCAAATTATATATTTTACTCAAAACAAGGCTAACATACTCACCACTCTAAGGGAAGACAGCAAGAGGGAGATATTGGAAAGTTCAGTGATTGGACCTTAACTTTAATACATTGAACAGTGCTATGATATCTGTAATCCATAACATGGTAACACATATGTTGTTATCATTGTGTTTGGGAGCAGTGAACTTGGAAGTTGTGTTTAAATGTAATGATTTATTAATGTCATGTAGAATAAATAGTATAGCAGACTATACTAAGAGAACCTATAAACCTATACTAATTTTATTATTATTATTATTATTATTATTATTATTATTATTATTATTATTAGCACCGCGTCTTACTACTCGTTCGGGTTATACGCACTTACGCTAATGTGTAATGGTAGGGTGATTGTGAGATGGAATGGAGGACCTACAGTTTAACGTTGAATCCGAACCACGGTGGAGGTCTGGCATTCCCCACATTCACAAGATGTCTTGTCAGAGGTGAAGGAAGGGTTTGATAATCAGATAAATCTGTCTATACTAATTTAGAAGCATTACATATCATAAACAAGGAGGGTATCCACAAATGCCCTGAAATGGTTGAAGCAATTTTGAAAATAAAGCCACCAACTTCCATAACAGAATTAAAAATGTTTTTGTGGGCAGTCAATTTCTATGGTAAATTTGTACCAGACCTCAATACTTTAGCGTATCCCCTTTACAATCTTTTAAAATCATGGGTGGATTTTAATTTCAATGAAGCAAGTGTCAAATCTTTTTGAAAAAATTAAACAATGGCATCTGACAGGGTAGATACCCACTTCAACCCGAAGAAAAAAATTATCCTCTCTACTGATGCTAGCCTTTACGGTTAAGGGACAGTATTGTCCCAGCACATGGGTAATGGCACTGAAAGGCCAATCACTTTGCTAGTCGGACCTTGAGTCTGGGGGAGCAACAGTGGAGTCAAGTAGAAAAGGAAGCATGTGCCATTATATTTGGCGTAAAAGAGTTTGTTGCCTATCTCTTTGACCATTGATTCATCTTCATAACGGACCATCGTCCGTTACTTTCGATCTTCGGATCATCAAAGGGTCTTCCGGCTCGGTCTGCTCTACGACTCCTGAGGTATGCTATATTTCTTCAAGCATTCAATTATGACATTCAATACCATCCAGATGTGGAGCACGAGAACACAGACTGTTTGTCCCGTTTAGCTCTAAAAGACCAAGCAGATGATTTTAACCGAGATTTAGAAGTTTTTAATTTAGGCCAAATCAATGTAATACCAGTTACTCCAAATGAAATAAATAAAAGCTTGAACAAGAAAAAATAAGTTGCGGAACTCATACAAGCACTCAAAATGGGGGTTACCTTAAAACCCATGAATAGTTGGGGACACCCGCAGCATAAATAATAATTGTTCCATGATTTTATATTCTGGGGCCGGTGGGTGTACATACCCACATGCCTAAGATCCAGAGTATTATAGTCACACGAGGGTCACATGGGAGTTGTTAAGAGCAAAGCATTGGCACAAAGTTATGTGTGGTGGCCTAAAATTGATTAGGATATTGATAAAATGTTTTCAAACAGTTTTTCTTGCCAACAGATGAAAAACAGCCCAGCCAAGATACCCTACCACAAGTGGTAATGCCCTTCATCACCCACAGAAAGGCTCCATATGGATTATGCAGGCTCTCTAAAAGGCATGTATTTTCTTATTTTTGTTGATGCTTTCAGCAGGTGGGTTAATGTTCAGCCTGTAAAATATCTAACTTCTACAACAACAATTAAACTGCTGAATAATATTTTTACAAATTTTGGTCTTCCCCACGTCATCTTATCAGATAACGGCCCTCAATTTACCAGCTCAGAATTCTCAATCTTCTGTTCCGATTTAGGAATCAAACAAAAATTAATTGCACCATATCATCCCGCTTCAAATGGTTTAGCGGAGAGGGGAGTGCAGACTTTTAAAGCCTCTCTCAAAGCAGCCATATTGAGTGGAAGCAATATTAGTGATGCTATAACTAAATTCCTGATAGCCTATAGGATGACTCCCCACTCCATTAATGAAATATCTATTTTTGGGATGTACGCTAAGGAGCCGTATAGATTTAATAAAGACTTTAGGTTCACTAACCCTTCAGTGGTGTTACCAGGATCCTGTTAATAATCCAAGAATTTTTCGAGGAAGGGTCGAACTATGCTTTCCGTTCCTACAGAAACCCAGAGAAAAAGTGTCTGTTGGGAATTAGCAAAGAAAAAAAGTGATATTTATATTATTTAATTAAACAAGCCAATACCACCTATTTCCGCCATGTGGATCATATGAGGTCAATAGGGGAGGAACTAGATATACAAAATATGAACACAAATGGTAGCCAGACTCTAAGCTCAAATCCGAGACCACCTAGGAGGTCAATAGCAGTTGATCCACCTAAACCCCCATTGCTATCAACACCATCCACTTCACCTAGGAGTCAGTTTGAGTCACCCACTGAAGAGAGGATAACCATCCTAGCCTGTCTCATGAAAGAATCTCACCCAGGAGTAAGCCTTCGGACCTACTCCAGGAGGTGAGGCAGCCCATGAATGAATAATCAGCCTCAAGAGGTACGCCTGCTCGATTGACCTCTACTAGGAGTGGCCGCGTAACTAAGCAACCTGCAAGGTTCAACCTCTGAAGAGAAGAAAATTTGCGAAAGTGTGTTTTTTTCACTCAAAGAGCTCAGTTAAAGTAATGCCAAGTTTTCTTCCATTGTTTGGGGGGAGGGAGGGAGGTTTCAGAATAAGAGGGCGTGAGTGTTATGAATGTGAGGAAATGAGTTGTGGAGTGATTGGCTACACTGGGTCATACGACGGAGTCGAGAAGGTCACATTGGGTGTGCACAGATTTGATGGTCATTCAGGAAAGTGAGGTTGAACGGTATTCGTTACAGAGTATCGAATTATAACATATTAGTTCCACGTTTGTGTCATGTATAACGTAGTCTCGAGTGGTTGTCTAGGATATAACAGGTTTTGTAATTGATTAGGTGTTTTGTGTTACTTGATTTAAACTTACCATCTCAATAGTCAAATATAATAATCTCAAAACGTTTTTGTTTGTGTTTTACATAATTAAACTTTAAATAAGCCTATATCATAATTTAGGCCAAGAGAGGGTGAAGGTACGCTTACACTAACTGTTAAAATAATATTTTCTTTGAAACATAATACTAACAAAATGCATTATTATTCTCCATAAACATACGGGTAATCGGGACATTCTAATATTAAGATTAATTGTTTGTAGGTGTAATAGTAGTTGAAGGTTATTTAGGCTTCAATATATTTAGGATGTTAGTAATCTCTTGGCCCACCTCATGAGATAACATTGACCACGACGTTAGTCTCTTTGTTCTAATTTTCCAATGGTGGGGAGGTTGGGATTTGAATCTTAGCTGGTGGGTGTGATGAGTGGTTTTATTTTTCTAAAGTTTGTGCTGTGCTCGGGTTCCGTTTGTCTGAGGATCTTAGTTAGAAGTAATAATCAAGCCGTGGTTGGAAAGATACTTGTATAATTTATTTGTAGAATATACAACACACAAGAGGCTTCCTTCGACTCGTGAGCGTGCGCATTGGTCAACGACTCCCACTCTAGACTAGCCATTCGCAGAGAGGTGTTGACTCTTTCAAGTCAGGCCAGTTAATCATGACCTCTCACGTCGGGCCAGCCCACTCTGAGCCGACCCCGACTCAAGCGCTACAGTTTGCAGAGCCCGCCACCCAATGCGCACGCCACAAGTTTTCCCACTCTCCCTCCACACAAAAACAAATTCTATAACTCAACCTTTATCATCTAAGTGAACCCTATTAGGGTAAAACACATGGGCAGAACAGTTGACAAGATAGTAAAAAGGTAGGCCTAATCTGTTTAAGATGCCTCAACAAATCTTTAATAATGTGAGCCTATTTAAATTGAATCGTACATACAGTCGTAATTATTACTTTCCACATTAATGTGAGCTGTAGGCCTATGAAATATTGCAGCCAAGACTGTAAATAACCAAAATAGGCCCTATCTTAATGTTTACATGTGGTTTGGTTTAGACCTAGGTTTTTTTTATCATAAAAGGTTTACTATATTTATCTAAAACCGATAATTAGTATTTAGACCTAGTTAGCCTGAAGTGAATAAATTGCAAACAACTCATTATAAAGAAATATAATATACTTATGTTCTTGATCACTTAACTAAAGTTTCAAGAATTTCCTTTAAATCAAAGACGCATTTTATTATTTTTAACCATCCAAACCCCCTATCGTTCACGTTATTGTTAACTTAGTAGGCCGACTGGGTATAAAATGCCCATTGTTTTGACATTAAGTTGTCGAAAATATTCAGTGTAAACACTATCTTTTGGAGTTCTCGAACGCTTTCATCAACTTTATGTATCTAGTTTCATTTTGTAAGATCTTCACACAACATAATATTTGATTTAAGCTAAACGTGAGAACCATTTCGACACTGTAAATTAACAAAATTAGCTCATAGTAGGCAGGCCTATGTATGTTCAAGATGAGTACCGCATAAATAGTTTTTTAAAATTTAATCCAGTAATATTATATTGGATGGACATAAACATACGCCTTGCCAAGGACCAAAGCGTGACGCTCAAGTTTATCGTCTGCTTCATGTGGTTATGGGGGTTGGGGTGGGGGAGGGTGTGTGTGCAGATTTATCGGTTTCTCTCAATGTTCTTATGCAGAAACATGTTTCTAATGAATAAAAGTGTTATTATTTAAAAATAGTGAGTATTATACCACACTTGCCTGATTAAACATTTACATAAAGGATATACACTTAAGCTTTACAGTTACCTTATACTGTATAAATACGAATAAAATCTTTAATATATTTAAATATGTAGTTATCGTCCTTGTTGTTTATAATCTGCCAAGACAACAAATATATGTAAAGTTTTTTATTAGCTTATAAATTGGTTTCATAAACCATATCCATATTGCATTAAAAGTTCGATAAATATAATGAATAAAGTATCTTAAAACTTTATTAAATTTGTTTGAATGACAAACTTTGTGTAGAAGTCTTACGTTCAAATGATAATTTAGGCCATAGGCTTATACGAATTTTTTTTTTTTGTCAGTTTCAGAGTTTAGTTTATTGTTTAGTAAATAGAAAATACATTTAATATAGTACATATTTTTATCCTAACCTACTTGCCCCAATACCTAGAATGCAATTTGGGGCGTATTCACCTGCTAACTTAAACATCTTTCACAATCCATCTCTAATCCATTTTAAACAATAACTAATTATGATATAGTACCTAACCTAATGTCCTTATAAACCCTGCACATTATTCTTTAACCCTAATAGTTGGTCCACCCCGGGTATTTAACGCCCCCGGTACCCCCCGCCAAAGCCTTGCCCCACGGCCGCCTGGGACCATGTTTTCAGAGCCGCGGCCCAAGGCTTCGACAGTGAGCATCCCCCTATCCGCCACCTGGGGAGGCGCCCTACCGAAGATCTCGCTCCGCCTACTCACTAACAAAACCACTTACTTTATTTTATTTCGGACCTTAACCTAACTTAAACCTATTACATTTTACAAAAATCTTTACTTGCATAGGAATTTGTACAATACACCAAAAGAATTCTTATCCTAACTATAATCTAAAATTTCTTCTCCCTCTCGGCCATGAATTGTCCAAGGCACTACCTCCATCCGACTGCCAGACAGCCGTTGAATGGTGCCCCGACGAACAGGAGGCCCGACCACTCCGGCCCAACAAACATACTTGTTACCAAGTGGAGGAGTCGATCGAGCGGAAGGGCTACACTCCCTCGTCCCTTAT
Source organism: Timema cristinae (assembly GCA_039000515.1). Lineage (NCBI taxonomy): Eukaryota > Metazoa > Arthropoda > Insecta > Phasmatodea > Timematidae > Timema > Timema cristinae. Next base: position 3,824,851 of record JBCFYV010000024.1, read on the forward strand.
TTGTCCCTCCTTTTCTCTCCCAGCCGGCAATTGCACCCCCACCGGTACCTCAGCAATTCACACTGCTGGAATCCAGCGGGAGTACGCCTCGGCTGGTCTCCGGAAATCCAGGAGATTCATCCAACTCCATCATTCCAGCCGCTCATCCCTATGCCATTCTATTACCAATAATTACCAGTTTCTAGTAAAAATTTCGTCGTCATCTGTCCCTTCGTCACTGCTTGTTACTACGTCTATGTCACTGATTGTCACGTCTATGTCCTCATCCCGTCCCCCTATACGTCTCATTCTCCGTAAGTCGTTAGTATATTTTGTCCTTTCCCTCTTAGATGCGTCATCCGCGATCCTGTCAAGGAAGCCCCACCTATCCACGTCCCTCACGATGTGGAATACCGCTCCCGCCTGTAAGGGCACCTGATACTCCTCCCTCTCCCCTAACGAAAGTGCACACTCCAGCACTACGTGTTCAGGCGTGGCCTCCCTTCCACAATCGCAAAACACACTATCTGTCTGTCCAAGTCTGAAGAGAACCGCTCTATATGGCCCATGTCCAGTCAAGAAGTGCACCAGCCCAGTGAAGGGCTCAAGATGCACCATCTCCAATCGTTCTCTGACACTCGGGAAGATCCGGTAAGTCCTCCTGCCCGTTTCACTCTCATCCCAATCTGTCTGCCATTCGTCCAGGGGAGCCTCCCGGATCTGTCCTTTGGTCCCTACCCCTTCCCTCGTCAAAGTCTCCACCTTGTCCACTTCTCCCTTTCTCAGCCAATACAGAGCAGCCCTCCTCCTTACCTCCAAGTCAAGGGGCCAGATACCCAGCGCCACGCATAACGAGTCGGTCACTACCGTTCTATAAGCTCCTGAGAGCCTGAGAAGTATACTCCTCTGCAGGCCCCTCAGTCTTACCCGTTGGACCACCTGCCTTAGCCGATGTGCCCAAGTGCTGGCTCCATAGCCCACGACAGAGACTAGCAATGCTTGATGGTAGAGCCTGATACACTTCATAGGTAAACAAAACCTCCCCATACCTATACTTATAATCTTGTTCATAATCCGCAAGGCTCTACCACACGCGTTCTCCACGTGCGCTAAGAAATTACCCTTCTCGTCAAGCGTGACCCCCAGGTATCTAGTACTCCCACTCCGCCTAATGTTCTGTCCATCAAGTTTAATAGCAGGATTCCTCCTCAGCACTCCCCTGAATAGCACGTATGTCGTCTTCGCTGGCGCCAAGGCCAATTTCACTTGCTTACACCAAGAGTTAAGGCCTGCTAACACAGCCCCGCTCTTGGCTTCCAGCTCCGATCTTGACTCAGCTTCCACTATTACCAACAGATCGTCAGCGAAGGCGACCACTCCCGCCGTTCCAGGAAGAGCCTCAACCTCCGACAACCCAGGCTCGAGCCCTATGTCCCAGAATATCGGCCCACAGACCGACCCCTGGGGACATCCCTCGTTAGCTTCTTGCTGATCTTGATTCCTGGACACCTCAGGGTCGCATACCTATCCCTACAGTAGTCTCGAAAAACCCTGTAGAGATCCCCCGGACACTGTATATCCCTCATTGCCTTAAAGAGGGCCGGCCACCATAAGTTATCGAAGGCTCCCGAGATGTCCACGAACACCCCTACCACATATTTCCCAGTACACCTATCAATCAAGGTCATAGCCTCACAGATAGCATCCTCAGTCGACTTACCCCTCCTGAAGCCGTACTGCTGCCTGTGCATCCCTACCGCCCTTCGATACATATTCAGCTTATCGCGCATAATTTTTTCCTGTAGCTTGCCACATACATTCAACAAGCATATCGGCCTGTACGACTTCGGGAGTTGCGGGTCCCTTTCATCACCCTTACTGATAATAACCACTTCACTTTGCTTCCACACGTTAGGCACTCTGCCTTGACGCGTACACTCATTTAGCAATTCCGTCAGAAAGGGTGCTATCTACTCGCTGACGGCCTGAAGGACCTCAACCCGAATTCCGTCGGGTCCCGAAGCCTTGTTCCTTTTCATACTGGCTACGGCCTTGATTACCTCTGCCTGAGTTGTCGGCCCTACTCTAGTATCATTTACATACTGTTCAGTCATCAGTCTCCTCATCCTTGTCTGTTCCTCGCACTCATCTAATCCATCGTCCCCTGGTATCAAGGTGTCCATCAGAAGCCCAGCCGACTCCTCCCACCCCAGGGTCATGCCTCCACCCGGCTTCCTGAGCGTCGAGATCATGGCTGGGGGCCTTATCTTCCCTGCCGCCATCTGGAAGGGTATTCCCCATACATTAGTTCGCAGCTCTTCTTGAACATAACGTTCCCAGCCCTCCCTCTTCGCCTCAGCCAGGGCAGATTCATATTCCCTTTTGCGCTCTCTATGCAATCCCAGCAGGAACTCTTTAGTCCTTGGGTGCCTTTCAGCCTGGTACCTTCTGCGAGCCGTCCTGGCTATGGCCCTCAATATTATCAGCCTTGCGCACCAAAATCCATTTTGCCTGTTGGGGAATCTTCCTTCCTTCATCACCGGGATAGCTGCCCTCATAACACTCTGCAACGCCTTCGTTAGCTCCTTTGCTTTTGAGTTCACATTGCCTCCTTCCTCTATTCTCTCCGGCAGCACCAACTCCCTTCTAAGCTTATCCCAATTTGCCTTCCACAAGTTAAACCTTAACTTGACCGTCCCCTCCAACACAGCCATGTTCCCCTCTACCTCAAAGGTGATCATGTTGTGGTCACTTATAGTTACCCTGTCCAGTACTTTCCAATCCCTTACCATCCCAGCCGCCTCGCGGCTGCACAGGGTGACATCGATATTCGACATGGCACCCGTGGCCCCCACGTAAGTCGGCGGATTTCCGTACACGTTCATCACCTCTAGTTGGTTTACTTCTATCATCTCCACTAGCTTTTCCCCCCTGATAAGCCCTAGGCCCCCTAATCTTCCATCGTCTCTTCTTAAATCGTCACTAAACCATAGAGGTGATCTCGCGTTCACATCCGCAACAACTACGAGCGGCTTACCCCTAAAGGTGTTCACAATCGCCTCCAGCTGTTCCAGGTAGGGCTCTATTTCCTCTCTATACTGAAAGTACATATTGACAAGGATAAACACTCCCACGTCAGCTCTTATTTCGACGAAAGTGACCCTATCGTGACAAAATTGATCAACCCTCGTTACAGTTATGTCCTCTTTTATAACTATGATCAGGCTCATTGATCGTTCACCACCATACACCAATCTCGCCGTCGGAGGTAACTGATTCTTGACGATATTGCCCCCCCTCGTTATGTACGGCTCTTGAAGGCATACAATATCCAGACCCAGCTCGTCCACTACTCTCTTAACCTCATCCATCACTGTCGCACTTCTCATCGCATTTAATTGCCCAATTTTGATCTTGTTGCTTCTATCACCCATTAGGGATTGTGTGTAAACACGTAGCATCTGGGCCATGCTTCTTTTGCATCAAATGCAATGCGACCGTTCGCCTTAACGAAGTGCTTATACAGTTCTTCTACATCAAGTACTTCCTTCCTCCTATCAAATACTTTCTTAACCTTACCGAGCAGTGGCTCAACCTCAGTTGGAAGATTCATCGCTTTAAGTTGAATCCTATCCAGAGCCTCAGGAGTAGGGAATGCAATGGACATGCCTTTATCGTGACCCGTCCTGACTATGTGCCTCATTGCCAGATTAAGAGTCTGATGTTCCTCCAACCTAGACAGCTGAAGGATCTCGAAGTTCTCATACACTGACCCCGGTTCCACTGGCTTAGACGAATCTTTCGGCTCATTTTCTTCTACCATCACCCTTCACTCTCCTTCGACTGCTCTATCGACTGTCCTCTTCTTTCTCCCTCCTCTTCCCCCCCCCCCCTCCTTGCTGCTACTCACCTCACCCTCTGTTTCTGTTTCTGCCCCTCCCCCACCTACCTTAACTTCCCGCCCATTAAGTACTACCGGCCCCTTCACCCAAAATTTCATCCGCTGAATGTTCCAACGTTTCCTTTTTACCTTCAACTCTTCTAGATGGTTGGGTTTGGTTGGTAAGTATTGATGTACAGAAAATTTTCACATTTCTTTATGACATAGAAAGCTGAAATTTGGAGCAATTATAGAAGAATAGTTCAAAAGGTGTGTGAGAATCAGTAAACTAAAAAATTATTGCCTTCGTCAGTGTTTCTCAAACTCGAGGCGTGTTGAGAGCCACGGAATATACAAACATGTTTGCTTAGATACATATATTCTATAGGTACTTTTGTTTTTGTAGCGCATCTTACTAGCCGTCCTGACTAAGCATATTTTAATAACGCTAGTAAGTAAAGGATGAGGAACATATAATGCGGAGGAAATGTAACTGCATTTGAGAAACGGGAATATAGGAGACCATAAATAGGAAAAATCCACCCTCTGTACATCCAGATGGAATTCGAGCCTCGTCTTCCCCGACACCAGCTAACTAGATCATAATAATCTGGCGTTTAATCCGCGTGCCCGCCGACGTAACTCTTTAATAGCTATTTGATGCTATGTAATTAAAATATTACATAACTTATATTTTCCAGATGTTAATGTGGGTTAGAGAATCACTCAAAGCAGTATTTATTAAAATATGTAAACAAAAATCCCCACAATCCACTATTTAAAAAGTGATAAAACAATAACGCATTTGAAATGGTTTAAGTGTTTTATATCAATATTATATTCACACTAAAATTAATCTATTATTGTGTGTGTGTGTCTCTTTTGTGTGTGTGTGTGAGTGAGAGAGAGAGAGAGTATTGGTGTAACTGCAGGCCAAATACTTATTTAAAAGCTTTGCAGACAAGCAAGATATGATCCGCGAGCCGTGAATTTGAGAACCCCTGCCTAAGTATACCACGCGTGGCCAATATTGTGAACTCAAAAAGCACCTAGCTTAAGATATAAAAGTTTTTGTATTAATATAACTGTGATATTTATATTAATAAATAGATCTTTGTATTTAAACTAAATGAAAGTAAAAATTATCATTTATATAACTATTAAAGATTTATTTTCCTCAAGAGACTAGCAAACTAAGAAAATAAACATCGTTTGGTTTGAATGCAATGTTATTGATGACAGGTAAACGATCCCTAAAAACGATTACGGTTAGTTTAGAGTAGACCTTGAGAAAACCTATTGGTCAGTTTTCTTTACAACTTACAACCTCCCCTAATTCTTACATCCCTCTTTTACAAGAGAAGTATTCCTCTCTTCTTTTAGACAAAGAGGGAGAGTAATATTCAAACAGTACCATAACTGGCCGTCAGGATGCGCCACAAGCGTACTAGCGCTTTCTAACGGCGAGATATGTAACTAGTGAAATAAATTGGATGAGCAGCATAGAGTTTTTCCTATCCTTCGTTCCCTCTATTAGTATATATACACTCAACGCTATCCGTTTGGGCTGTAAGCCTATGTACTGATTACACTAATGAGTTAGGGATGAGGTAGGTGTAATTTATGTAATTTAGAGAAATCGCACCCATATTTGCGTGAAGAGACAATGAGGAACCATTTAGGGAAAAACCACCCTCAGTGCACCCAACTGGGATCGAACCCGATCTTTCCATCCTCGGCAGTCTAGTTTAACACGACACTAGTTAACTACGCCAACGAGCCGAGTTCTAACTTTGTGCACTCTTTATTAGAATGGTTTGAAAATCCACATTCCTGACTAAACAATGCAACCAAGTCAGAAAGGTCTGCTTTGGGAGGGGGTAGCATTATTTCTGAAGCAGGTAGCTGTAAATCTATGTTCTTGTTTAACAGACGCAAGAGTTAATTCAGGGGTCGCAAAATCACGGCCGTTTATATTATATTTAAAGTCATATTATGCGCAAAAGTTAGTTTAGTTTAT
>JBCFYV010000024.1:3830829-3924598 GCA_039000515.1 Timema cristinae
CACTTCTTGCCGTATTTGGGGGTCAGGGATAAAAGTCCTGCGTGAAAAGAGGCTACTAGTAACACAATACGTACTTATCAAGATAAGAAATTGCGTTACTCTAAAAGGAATAAGGCTCTAACCAGGTTTGCTCCGAGAATCAAACAGCTGATGGAGAAAGTATCAATTTAAATTAAACTTCTGGCGTGTTCTTTGATATTTGTTTATATTATAAATCAGTGAAACCTAATAAGATACAGCTAACAGAGGATGGGATAAATATTGCTTTCAATTGATATCGGGCCACATGTAACATTAATAAATGAAGCTCTCTTAGGGAGCAAGTTTCAAAATAAAGATATTGTACTCACTACAGTAAAATTGCGTACCTATACCGGTACACAAATACCATTGTTGGCAGTGCAGTGACTTTTATCAAACAGGACTAGGTTCGAAGACACTTTTTATTATGGGATAAAGAGGAATGCTCTCCTTATAATATACAATATGTAGCCTAGTAAATACATTTTCACAAGTCATAGAATACGCAATTTAGTTCCCTCAACCGATTCGCAATATTTAGGCATGGAATAAACAAACAAGTATATATAAAGAAAAGCCCTGACTCACTGACTGACTCATCAACGCCTAGCCCAAACCCTTTGACCTAGAAAGCTGAAATTTTGCACATAGGTTCCCTTTATGATGTGGACAAGTAATAGAGCGGATTTCTCGAAATTCCCACGGGACAGGGAGTAAAGATGATTTTATTTTCGCTTTAAAGTTGCCTTATTTCAGTAACTATATTATTAGAGACTTATAACTGGCATGTAAGTAGGTAATTATAATCACTAATAACAATTTTAAGGATTTTTCAAAATTCCAACGGGATAGGATAGAAAGCGTTGTTTAAAAGTTATAAAGCTTAAATTATGCTGCCGTTACTATTGTTAGGTTTTAGGATTTTTCATTATTCACTCAGGATAGGGAATTATTGGTATATTTATTTTGCTTCATATTTACGTGTCTTCATACATTTGGTATAGTAATGTTATTACTACTAGCTTTGGCTTTTTCTTACAATTAAAAAATTACCAAAAAGTGGATTTGTTTTATACATGATCTATACATATAATAAAACCATAAATATTCTGTTTCCAATGTCCGTAGTGTGACCGAGTCACACACATGGAAAAAAAGATTGCATGGACTCACCAACTCTGCCTCCATTTGGCTGTTCTACGAGGACACTCACAAACACATCGTCTCACCACCCAGATTGTTTCAACTGGGACGAGTAGCCGTCAGCGAAGCCACGCCTCCAGCCAGCCCCACCCCAAGTGCACCCTACCTTATAGAGCTAAAAGGGGAGGGGTGCAAGTTTACATAACACAAATAAACATTGAAAGCAACAATTTATTGGGTGAACACATTAGATAATACATAACCAAATCAATGGAATGATCATAGGATTTTGATTGTCCATTATTTGCGTATCACAAGGAATCGTAGGCGTTTCTTCAACAGATTACAAAGGAATTAATACAGCTGGCAAGCAGCCAAGTAGTGCATCTGGGGGTACCCTAGAAACCAAAATATATTAGATATTGGCTAAAGCCACAAGTACGTTTACTCAAAATGCCCAAAGGCGGCCCCAAACCAATAAAATACTTTTGTATCCCCGTTTAGGAAAAACAAGCAAAAACCCGGCCCTTAAGGCCCTCCCCCACGAAAGGGGGGATTTGCCCTGTACCCCCAAAATCTAAAAAATACAAAAAACCCCCCAATTGGGGACCTAAGTTTTGGTAGGGGTTTATACCAACCCCGAGTTAAAAAATAAAGGTTTAAAATTTAGAAAGTGCAATAATAAAAGGGGGAAAATGCCCTCCGGGGGAGGCTTAAGGCGTCTTTAAAGGGAAGGAAAAATTTTTAAAGTAAAAACCCAAGGGACGCCCTCCCGGGTTTTGTCCCCATATACTCAAAAATCCCAAAACAGGGGCTACAAAAATACTAAATAGCAAAAAATTAGGCGGGCCCCTAAAAGGGGGCCCCGGACATACAATTAGGCAAAATAATTATTCCAGTAACCCCTAATTACCGAAGGCAGCCCGTACCCCCACAGTAAAATTGTATTTAACATATTTTAAAAACCCAATAAAACGCTTCAGCGCAACTTTTTTATTTAGTCGAGGCACCCACATATTGTTTGGGGGTATTCCCCTTTACAGGTATAAGAGTGACATGTAACCAACAAAAAATTTTAAAATTATGGGGGAACCCACATTTCCAATACAGCTGGGCTTTTTAGCATAAACCCCTAGCACGCTAGTGTTGGAGAAGGTAGGCTTTCCCCCAACTTTAAAAAGAGTATACAAGAACAGTGTAAACAAACTGACTAACTGTCCGAAGGGGGCCCTTAGCCGTCTTTTAGTCACCCAAAACTGGTAAAAAGGCTAAAACTTTAACCCAACATAAAATTTAAAACGATGGGGGAACCCATGAAACAATATCGGTTGGGGGGGAAACCCCCCAAAACCCCTCCCAGGCGGGTTTGTAGCAAAGGTAGGCATTCCCCCCTTACGGAGTACACAGAAAAACATATTAGCAAAACGAACTAACTCCCCTAAGGGGCCTATTTCGTGTATTTTTCACTCAGTTAGTCGGACGTTATAAAATTTCCTTTTTTAATGTCGGTTGCACCCCAAGATTCAGCGAAGAAAACAAGCCCTCCACCTTTTTCTCCTTCAAACAAGTCCGGTACCTTACATTTAAGACAAGTTAAATTAGCCATTAAAAAACGTACCCAAAGTCCTCTACCCCAAATTGTTTTATTGGAAAAATAGGCGTGAGTGCAAAGCGTTTAAATTTGTTTTTACCCAAACCCAAAGCAGCGGGGGGGTTTGCTCAGGGAGCCAGGATAACTCCTTTGGAGCCATAGCGCCCTTTATGTAGAGGTGAAGCCCTCCAGACACTCCCCGAATAAAAACTATAGTAGGTCAGCCAGTGGTTTTACACAAAAAAAAAAAAAAGGGTTTTTTTTTTCCCAGCACGACATCTTTTAGTTTAAAAAAAGGAAAGTACGGAAAAACTCACCCCCCGGGTGAAAACCCAAGGGTTAAGAGGGGGGTTTAAAGAAAAACCCAAATCGCCCCTCGGGAAAGGGCCCACGCATGCGAACCACCCAAAGAGGGGGAGAAAAAAAGGGGGGGGAAAGGGCAAAAATTCAAACGAGGGAAAAAGTCTAGGGGTTGGGGGTTTTAAAAAATGAAAAATTCCCGACAGACCCAAACTAGTCGGAAAATTAATATTTTTTAAACAGGCAATCATTTTTGGTGCGGGGCAAAATTTCATTTTACCCTCGGCACACAAAAAAGAAAATAAAAAAACGTTTCTCCCATGGGGTTGGCCCAGGGCGCCTGGACGTGCTCTGGAGGTTAAGGGCCCGGTTCGAAGCGGGCGCGTGATTTGAAATCTCCCCCTAAAACACCCGAGTTTCTTCTCGAAAAGTGCACCCCCCTTCCCCTTTCTCCAACCTTGCTTCCCGGGGTCTTTGAGAACAGTAAACGCTCCCTTTGGGGGGGGTTTTATAATGGCGGGGAACTTAGTCCCAAATGACAAAAATTTCTCCGCATTCTATAGGTGAGGCACTTGGGGGTCAAATTTAGATTTAATTTACTTGTATCAAAATTCTGTTTTGGGGTAACGATAAAATTTTAAAAAAATTACTTTTTGGGCCCGATATTTATTTAAAATTTTTAACTTATTTTATTTTATTTTGGGAAAATGCGCTTTTTGTGAGATAGGGGCGGGCGCATTTTAAAAATTTTTAGGGATATTACTTTTTGGGTTGACTTATCTCATCCGCTTCAGGGAAATTTTTTTTGGGGCCCAATTTCTCCGCCAGGGTTTGATGTGGGGGATGTTTAGTTTATCTTTACCATTTGAGTATTTGGGAAAAAATTCATATTGAACGATCAATGTTACTGTATTATTGGGGGATTTTTTTTGCTTTGACCCAAAAACTTTGTTGGTTAAATCTGGGGTCCCCGGGGCCCACGCTCTTATTTTATTAGTATTTTTAAATTGCAACCCTTATTCAATTATAATGTTTGCTCCGTAAAATTGGATTTTGGTTTAAATTTTTGACCCTTTAGAATAGCTGGGAATTTTTAATTTTTTTTGGGAAAACTCTTCTTTTTCATAAGTTATTGGGGAGTCCCCCAATGGCAAATAGTCAATGCCTAGTTTTTTTTAATTTTTGTATGAGGGTTATTTTTCCTATTTTCAATATTTTTCATTATACTTTTCGAATTTGTAGGGGAGGTAAAATTTTAAATGTTTTTTATACTGGGGGGTCCCTTAGGGCGGGCCATCTTTTTTGCTTGGGGTCGTCCCCCTTATCTTTGTTTGTATATGGTTGTTTTTGGCCCCTTTTTTACCTACCCAAAATCCGGACTTGTCCCACCCCTTTTTTTTTTTTCGGTTTTTTTTATTTTATTATTGAATATAAATAAACTTCTTGGAAAACCCTGCTTTTTTTTGGGTTTTTATAAATAAAAGGGGGGCCTTTAACAGTATTTTTCACCCAACATTTTTTGTTAAAAAAAATCTTCATTTTTTTTCTGTCTTAATTTACCCAAAATTTTCACCAGCACATTCAATTTTTCAAATTTTTTGCAAGACAAAATGTTAAAATTTTTTTCTGATTTTAATCTTATACAAAATTAACCCACTAGCACATTCAATTATATCGTTTTTGAATTTTGTTGGAGGTTCTTTTAAACCCCCCTGCTCTAAAGTTTGAAAATCCAATTTTCATTCTTTATTTAAAAGGGTAACTGCATTTGTTCAATGGAGTTTCCCATTTAAAGGGAAAGTCTTTTCCCGTTCACCCTGCCCTTTTTGAATAAACAGCTTTTGTTTTATAAAAAAAAAACTTTACACATCAATTAATCTTTGGGTGTAAGGCGTATTTTCTAAAAAAATTTAAAAAATTAAATAAATCTTTTTAGGGTTTTACGGGGTTTAAACCCAACCTTTGCTTTAATTTTTTAAAAATGTTTTATCCTTTTTTGCTCACTCATTTAAAATTTTTCTTTTTTTTTCCCAAATTTTTTGTTTTTTAATTTTTTTTGTGGATAGGTGTAAGGGTGTTTTTTCATGACGATCTTGGTTTTGGGAAAAAATGGATGATACCCAAAGGCCATTATTATTCCACCCCCTTTGATTTATTTAAAAAAAAAAAACCAAGAGCAAAAAATACGCCGTTTATTTTTTGCAAAAATTTAAACCCTTTTTTGAATAAGTTTTAATTTTTTTTGTTTGAAAAAAACGTGTATATTCTTTCATTTTTGTTCTAGCAGAAATTTTGGGAAATTTGGGCCCTCCCTTTTATTATTTTTTTGCTGCTTTTTTTTTAAAGTGAGGTCTCAAAATTTAAAAAAAGAATAATGGGTTTGAGAACACAGCATTGAAAAAGGGGTAAATCGTCACTGCAAACCCCCCACTGAACTACCTTCATGACCCTGTATTTGTCTCAGGCCCTTTCCCCCAAGCTTTTTTTGTGGGGGAAACCCTTTTTCCAAATAAAGCCCCCTTTAAATTTTTCACACTTTAAAAACAATGTAAAAACTAAATTGATTATTAAAACATTTTAAAACAAATACTTCACAAAATCTTTTCTTTAATGAAAACCCAATTACAAAAGTTTTAAGCAACCACAACACAAAAATTAAAGAAGAAAAACACAAATTTTAAATTTATTTGGGGAAAAACAAAAACGCCAGATTTGAATATATCTTACATTCAGGGGATAGGCTGGTTTAAATTGGGTCCTCTCCCCGGTAGACCCGTAAGACTCGAGCGCTTCCGTTTAAATATTTGGGAAAGGGGGGGAAAGGGGCCCTTTAAAAATATAATTGATTTATTGTGATAGCGTTTTCTAATGTGGGGTGAAATTGTTACGGAAAGGGGGAAGGGGGGATCCGGGCGAAAAAATTTTTGTGATCATTTCTTTGGAGTTTTTTAACGAAAATTTGGGAGACTAAATTATTTGTTTTTTTAAATGTATTTTTTTTCCCCAGGGGAAATTTAACTCAAAAAAAATAAACTAAAAATGACGGGGGATACCCCAACCCTATTGGGCCATTGACGGCAGGGCCCATGATTGTTGGCTAAAGCAAATTGTTTTTTAGTTAAGGGAAAAACAAATTGGATTTATACTTAGTAGGGGGGGGATTTTGCCCCCATAGTGGGTCTTGAGGGGTTTACGAACTAGTAAGTTAAATTTGAAAAGAAATTTTATAATGATAAAACCCTTCGATAAACCTTCAAAAACCCCAGACAAAAAATAAAAAATCTCCAGACCCCTTTTTATTTAAAATTTTTGAGAATTTTTTTAAAAAAATGGAGTGGCAAAGTCAAAGGCGTGGGGGGTCTTTTTCGGGACTTAAGCTCTACTTTTGTTCCAGTGTAAAGGGGGGACTTCGTTTTGTGGCCAAATTTTCTCTTGTATTTAAGAGGGAAACCCCGCTTGGAAAAAGGGGTTTTTTTATCTGAAGCTACCCTTGCGCCCCCGTTTCCCCAGGGGTTTCCTGTAATGAAGAGTCCCGGTACCCCCAGGATTTTTTGGTTTGATTTTAAGAAAAACCCAAAAACCCTAAATTCATCATCGAGGACTCCCCATTCCAAACATCGAAGTTATTTTGCAAATATAGGAAATTGTTTGTTTTTCAAAATTGTTATTAGCCAGGCTTTTAAATTCAAAATTGAAGAAAAGGGGAGTCTGATCGCAAATTTTAACAATTAACACAAAAAAGGGGGGTTTAATATCACTATGTTATACTTAAATTTTACATTATTACTGCCCCTTATATTTGGCAGAAAAAAACATTTTTGAGGGGTTTTTAAAAAAGATTTTTTAAGGGTTCAAGTTTTTGATGTATCTGTGTTAGCTTTTTAAAACCCGAAGCTAAAACATTATCAGTTGTCAAGTCAGTTTTTTCAGAGGCTGCCAGTTTTTCCAGAGCATCAGAGTTAATGTGGAAAAAGTGAAAATTCAAAAAACCCCTTTCCTTTAAAATACTGTGGTTTTTATCAGGGAATGTTCCATCCCTGTGATATTGTAACCCGGGGGACAGGGTTTAAAAACATATGCGGATGATTTTTTTGGTTTGGGAGCAGTAAACTGGGAAAGTTTTTTTTTAAATGTAATGAGTTTTTGATGTCATTTTTAAAACAAATGTTTGGGCGACTATGCTAAAAAAAAAAACCTATAAAACTAAACAAATTTAGAAACATTACTTTTTTCGACGAGATGGGAAAAAAGAAAATTAGTTCTTTTAAAATCAAGGGCGACCTGGGGGTTAAATTTTGGGGGCATCTTAAAAAAATTTTAAACCCCCGCGGGAGGCCGACGGGAATTTTTTTCAAGAGGAAGTTGGCAAATTTTTATTAAGTTTTATGGATTGGAGCAAAAGGTTTTAAAAAGCTTTTGGGGGGGTCTCAAAAATAGGTTGCTTTTAAGTTGTTAATATTTTAAAATGTGTGCCCGATACTCCTGAAACTAAAAGGTATGTGGATTTCATAGCTTTGTTAAATTGACATTATTAACGGGGGGTTTCTGTTTTTTAAGGAAAGTCGAATTTTTAAATTTATTTTGGGGGGTTTTAAGGAATCAGTAGCAGAGGGGCCCACAAAGGTTCGGGCCTTTGTTTTTCCAGTTTCCGTTTGGACCCCCAACCTGGATTTTATCTTCTTAAAAAAAAATTTGTGAGGGGTTTTGTACAAGACAAGGAAGTTAAAAAAACTCTTTTTTTACCGAGGACCCCCCCAATTTAACTATTAGCAAAGCTAGGGAAAATCGTCAGCGGGTTTGTTTGCTGAAACACTTTTTTTGAAAATATATATTTTAAAAAAGGGAAAAACAAAAAATTTTTCCCAAAATTCCCGCTGGTCAAAAAGGGGGGCATAATCGTCCTCCCAAACAAAATTTTTTGATCCCTGTTCCCCTTGTGCTTTTTTTCGGTTACACAAATCACTAGCAGCACAGTGCAGGTTTGGAAAATTATTTATCCCCTTTTAAAGTAGGGGGCACTTAAAAAGAATGTGCCCTTTTAAAAATTTAAAAGGGGGTTTCCCCAAAAAATCAATCTATGGAAACATGGGAAAAAAGGGGAGGGGGGATGGGAAAATATTTAGATTTTTTAAACCCCCTTCAATCACTTTTGATGCTGAGAGGTTACATTAAGTATTGGGGTCACACTAAATGGTTTTCAATGATTGAACAGCTGGAAAGGGGGTAACTGCAGTGCTATTTAAAAAGGGTTTAAATACAAAAAAACTTTTCAGGATTGAAGGTTTCTGTTTTTACGGGCCCCTACGTTTTTGCCCAATTGAAGTTTTATTGAAATATTATTGCTTATTTGGGCCCCAATTTTTTGTTTTGGCCCGTCCCCTCTCCGCTTTCGATTGATGAATTCTGGATCTGTTGTGGTTTTGACCCGTAAATTTGAAGTTATCCCTTTTAAAATTTGGGGCGGGAAAATTTTCCCCGTGGTCGAGCATTAATTAAAGCGGAAAGTATTTTAAATTTGTGGCGATTTTTAATTTGGTATTTTTTTGGCCCCGTGATCGAGCCCCAAAATTAAAGGTTTTTGGTGTTTTTTTAATCTAGTATAATTTAAATTAAAACACTTATCATTTTGGGACATTTTTTTTTATCCTAAATCTCGTTATTTCAGGGAGAAAATAGACATGTCTTTCGGCGAATTTTTCCCGCGACCTTGGGATAATCTTTGGGGAAATTCGCGGAAAGGAGTTGCAGTCCGAGTGTCAAGGACTGGCTTAAAGTGATGTGAGTATTTTATTTATTTATTCAGTTTTTACAGGCCCCGGGTTTATCTTAAAATTTTTTTAAACCCGGGCCTTTTTTTTCCAACAATTTTTTCTTAATTTCCCAATTTTTAAATTTTAAAATTTTCCTTTTTAACTTACAACACTTTATTTTGGCTCTTAATTAAATGAAAAAAAAAACCCCCTTTAGTTTAAATTTTGATCCCCCCCGGGTAATTTACCCCCCCGGTACCCCCCCCCGCTAGGCCCTTCAATGCTGGGTTTTCACCCCCAAAGTCCCCCAAAGCCCCTCAGCAGGGGGTGGGCACCCCCTAATAACCCCCTTTGGGGGGGGCCCCCCCTTATCGAGTTGGTGCCCCGCCTCTTTTTTACCCTTGGCAGCTAAATTTTCTAATCACCCCTATTATTTCCCCCCGTTTTTTAATTTATCTATTTTAAATTACAAACTTGCTAAGCTAAAAATACAAAAACTATTCTTTTTCCCTTTACTGCCGGGGAACACCATCCCCAGGGGCTGCGGGCAGCCGCCCTTTCTCCTCTTGACTCTGAGGGCCCATAAACCAAACCCCACCTCTTTTTTTCCCAAGGTGGGGGGCTTTGGGGTGAGGGCCCCCCCTCAGATTTCTAATCTTTCCACTAACTTTTTTTTTTATACGACGGGAAAAAATGTCTTCGGGAAATCTAAAGGGGCATCCCCCGTGTTCCTTAGCCCAACTGGGTGCCCGGGAAATTTCCATTTCCCCAGGGCTCGCGCTTGTCCCCCCGCCATACACATTTTTTTTTTTTCCCCCGGCAAGGTTTTGTTTACCGCTTACCCCCTTTTAAAACAATCCTTTTTTCCCTACTCACTCCCCGTTTGGGACCGCACTAGTGCCCGTTTTCAGTCCCGCCCCCCGTGCGCTGTATCTTCTTCGTATTGTCGTGTCAACGTCCCGTCTTATTCGTCCCGGTCCCTCTTTAAGTTGTTTTTTGGCTGCCCTTTTGCCTATTGCGTTCCAGTGCAATTGGTTTAAAAATTTTCCCAATAGTTTGGGGTTTTTCCCTCAGTATTTCGCTACTAATTTTCCCCTGGTTTCCCCTCTCTGGTAGTTCCTTTTTGTTTGTGAAATGAACACTAAAGCACCCCCCTGTTCGGGGGTTTCCCCTTCACCACATTGACAATTCCCCACCTTTTCAACCCCAGTTTCCCTTTTAGAGATCCCGGGTCCCGGCCCCTTTCCCCCCGTGATAAAAGGGGGACAAGACCCCGAGTTTTTGGAGGTGTTTATTTTCTAGTCTCTAAACCCAAACATTTGGGAAAAATTTGATAAGTCCCCCCTACCGGGTCCAAAACTTCTCCCCCAACGTCTCTTTTCACTCCTCCAACAGGATATTTCCGCCTCCCCAAAAAAGTTTCACATCGTGTTGTGGGGGGGGGGGTCTAAATTTTCCCCCCAAGTTTTTTTTTTTAGCCATTTAGCCACAGTTTTTTTCCTTATGAGGAGGTCCAACCCCATAAACCAGGGCCAACTCAATGTCCTTTTGCTCCCAGCCCGGGGTAGGCTCCCGTCGCCCCCAAATAAGAGTTCCTCTGAAAGACCTAAATTGCCTTTACCCGGAGCGACATTGGTTAGCTGTGAGCCCAGATGCACCCCCATAGTCACAATGGGGGGAAAAGGGAAATCTTTTGGGTTTGGGTTTTTTCCCTTTTTATCCGCATGGGGGTTTAAAACCGCCTCTGCCCCTTTGCTTAAAAATTTTTTTTCATCACCGACGGGATTTTTCCCCATCCCCCCTCCATTTTGCGCTGGGGAATTTTCTTTTTTTAATCTAGGGTAACTCCCGGTATCTGACCTATGGCTTCTTTTTTTAGGTTTCGTCCCTAACTTTATGGTGGACCCCTAGCCAATCTCCCCTTATACAGCATGAAGGTCGTCTTGCCGGTGAAATTTTTAACTTGAAAATTTTTAAACCGGGTTTGTAAAGTTCTTCAAGATGGTTATTTTTTCCCTTTAATTTCCCTTTCGATTTACCCTTCTATTACTATTAGAGGTTCTTTCTAAAAAGGGCAACACCCCCGCGCCCTCTGGATCCCCCCAAAAAAGGTACAACACTGGTTCCAGGTGACACCCCAAAATATGGGCCCACATCCCGATTCCTGGGGGACCCCCCTTCGTCAAGTAGTTTCTAAACCCTTTTTTCCTGGAATCTCGGGGGGGAAAGTATCAAATTTCGAAAAAAAAGTCCTTAAGACTCCTAAAACAGTTTGCCCCGGACACTGAATCTTTTTTTAAATTTTTGTCAAACATCGCCGGCCCCCCAGGGTTGTAAAAGCGCCTGAGATGCCCAAAATATTCCTACGACGTTTTTAACCATTTGCCGAGTAAATCATTTCCATTCTTGCAGTTTTGGTCCTCTTCGACCTCCCTCTTCGGAAGCCATACTGTTTGTAAATGCATCCCCAGGGACGGGCCGTGTCTCAGAAATTCTTTCACACAATATCTTCTCCTGCAATTCCCTCCCGGTGTTCAAAAAGGAGAGGGGGTCGTATGACTTGGGAAATTTAAAAGCGGATTTTTATCCTCCCCTTGTTTTAGCACGATTACCTCGTTTGGGGTTTCCCCGATTTTCGGGATTCTCCCTTGAGCGGGGCATTCGTTTAACAGCCCTGAAGGAAAGGAGCAATAAGGTCAGCCGTTTCTCCGCACCTCGCCCTTTATCCCGTCCGGCCGGCCCCTTTTTCTTCCCCATCAGAGCAATGTTCCTGATCACCTCCGCCCGACAAACAGGTTTACCTTTTTCCCTCTTTTACATATCGTCATTCTCCTCCTCTCCCCCAACATTTGGTGCTTTTCCCGGTATCTTCTGTCCGTCGTCTTTCGGGCAAAAAAATGTCTCCCTTTAAAAAAACCCGCAGACTTTTTCCCAGGGGGCTTTTGGGGTACCCCCATCACCCTTTTAAATAGCGGGGTTTATCAGGGGTGGGGGGCTTTAATTTTCCCCGGAAAGGTTTCTTAAACGGCCCCCCCCAAGGCCCCCTCTGAAAACCCCTTCTGTACATATTTTTCTCCCAATTTTTCCTTTCTTTTTTTTAAAACCCCATCCTAAAACCCTCCTCTTGCTCCCCCTGTAGATTTTTAAAACAGCACACACGCCCAGCGGGGGTTCGCCCCTTAATATCCTACGCGTTCTCCTTCCCCTTGTCCCCAAAATCTGCAGTCTCTTTCCCATGGCTTATTCCCAACCCTTTTGGATCCCCTTTTTCCACCACGGAAACGACTTCTCTTTGCACCCTGCAGAGCCCACGTCAGCTTTTTGGGCCCTTCATGTTGCATTGTGGCCTTTTGCCACGGGGACTGGGCAGTATCAGTTCACCCCTCAGTTTTCCCCCAGTTAGTTTTGGCTCTTTTTTTTTTATTCCTTTTTTCCCTTCCCCTTTTCCCTTCCACCACCCTCCCCGGACAAATTAAAGCCCGATCGGGTTTTTTGGTCAGGGAACCGTGATTTGTCCACAACCCTCCCCCTTCCCCATGCCCAGGGAACTGGGGCGTTACAAAAAGGTGCCCGTCAATTTTGGGAAGAAGCCCCAGCTCCCCCCTGATATGTGGGGGGGATTATTCGGTTGGTTTGCAACCCCCAAGGGCCCAGGGACCATAGATGAACTCCTCAAAGCCGACCCCTTCATTTCCTCCCAACCCACCCTATTATTTATGCCACATGGGAAAATTGGGCATTACAATCAGGGGTAATTATGGGGGGGGCACCCCTGGTATGTCCTCCCTATTATTTTCCAATTTGATAAAGATATGGCTCAATTGGATCCCAAAAATTTGGGAAAAAATGGGTTTTTGCCATTTTTTACCCTCCCTGAGTAGTTCCCAGTTTTTTCGCATGTTCCCCCACGGGTTTAAAGAGTTTTTCCCAATCTTAGTTACGGAAATTTCCTTTTTAAAACCCCACTATTGCGTTTTGGGCTTCTCCACAAACAAAAATTTTTAGTGACCCCCGGCTTTTTGCGGAACTTTCCCTTAAGGTTTTTAGGGTTCCTAAGGGGACCCCACAACTTTAAAATCCCATTCCTCACAAGCTTGCGGATTTTAGGAAACCGGGTTTCAGCCCCTCTTTCCCTTTAAATCGCCCTTTCTAATGGTGTATCCCCTTTACGGTTTGTATGTGTGCGCGAAAGCACGCGGGCCATCCCCGCGGGGGTTTTTTAAAATTTTTTGCGACCTTTGTCCCCGTCCCCAAATTGCTATAAGTTTTTTTCCATATCAAAAGTTTCCTCTCCCCTTTTTAAAGGGACCTTATCAATTATTCCCCGAAAAACTGTCCACGTCCGTTGGTAGATTCAAAAGATTTTAGTTGAATTCTATCCAAAGGGACTCGGGGGGGGGGAAAAGGGGATCCCCGCCCCCTTTTTCATGACCCAGTCTCACCCGTGCCTCAGCCCCGTGCAGCACTCTCTTTCTTCTGGGCTGGTTAACCGCATCGCTCCTCGAGGGTTCCGTACGCTGAGAGGGTAATCCCTCTCCCCTTTTTCACTCCCCCTCCATCCCCCCAATATTCACTTCTGTTTGTCTGGCTCCCCTGCTGTTTGTTTTTGTGACCCATACCCTTTTTTTCTTTTTCTTGCCATATCAAACCCCCAGAGCTTCCAATTTTGTTTATGTTTCCCCCCCGGATCTGCTTTTCCGAAAAGCCCCCCCGCTCCAGCTCTCTCTGGCGTCCCCCCCCCCCTTTTCCTCACACCTGACTCCTTGGGGGTTTTTCCCCCCTTTCCCCTATTCTTTGCCTTACATTTGTTACAATGTTTCAAACCCCCTGCGGATTTATTACCGCATTGTGCAGTTGTGTACGGGGTGGAGGATCCCCGCCGCCGATTTCCCCAGTTGACGAAAAACCTCCCTTTCCCAAAAAAATTTCTTTTCCCGGGGCCCAACTATTTCCATCCCATGGTATTTTTGTAGAACGGGGTAATATTCACCCCCCCCGAAGATCTCTTGGGGAGCTCGCCGGGTCATTTTACCGAAACCCCGTATCCGCTAAAAAAATTTCTTCTCCCGATCCTAAAAGTGTCCAAAACCCCACCCCAACCCAACAGCGCTTAACCCCGCAACAGCACCCGCCCCTTTGAACCCATATTTCCCCCATATGCATCAAGTGGGCTTTCCCCTTTTTAACTTTTTTTATAAAATAGTCGTTTGGTGTCTCAAACCCACCCCAAAACTCCCGACCAAACCCCACGATTTGCACATGTACCTTTTTTGGCCCTCCTTGGGAGACCCTGTACGCCTCGACGAACAACTTCCCCCGAATTTTTCCTTATCCTTTTTCTATATATTTTATTTTGTTTCCCGGGGGCCATATTGGGCTGGGAAAAGTTTTCCCCCCCTTTTCTGTTCCTTTTTACAAATTTAATCCTAATAAATTTTTCTATCGGTCACCCCTTTGTTTTTATGGCCTTAAAACCTTTCTCCACCCCCCTCATGCCTAGGTTTGGCCCTCCCAAATCTATGATGGCCCCTCTCCCTAAACTACTCCCTTCCTACTGGTTTCCCTTTGTTTTCTTTTTTTCCTTTGTTTACAAAACAAGGGGGTGCGAAAAAACCCCCGGATGATTTCCGGGGAGGGCGACTACTCATAGTCTCTAAGATAAGAAAAACTACCACCCCGACCCCCCGAAAACCTCGCTTAACCAACAAACCTATATCCAGAGGAGGTCAGTTTATTCATTTTTCCCGTAGTTGTACTTACACCCCGTGTGGAACCCTTATTGTAAAAACCTTTCCCACGTCTTTTCCCTGGTGTATCCCCCCAAAGGAACCCTTTCAGGTCCATCAGAAGCCAAAATTTGAGGATTTGCTGCCAAAAACTCTTTAAATTCCTTTTGGGGAAACCATTGTACCCCACAGTTTTTTATGTTCCTGGGCAACCTCAATTTTAATTTTTCCCCTTCTAAACCCATGACCCCATATCACCGATGGTATTTGGGAAAAAATGTTTGCTTCAGTCTCCTAAAAAATTTCCCTTTAAACAATTTTTTTTCCCCTCCTCTCCGCTCAGTTTTTCCCCAAAAGCCCTTTTCCTCTTGCCCTTTGGTTTTTGACTAGTGAGTAGGGGAGCAGTGAGCAGTAATATTTCAAAAACACTTAAATTGGCGCACAACTTTAGGGCCCCTTTAAATTCAGAAAAACTTAAAATTGGCCCCCAACGTGGGGCGCCATTTGAAGAGTTCCGGGCTTCGGGTCCCTACGTTTTTGCCCCAAATTTAAAAGTGTTATTAAAATTTTACTGCCCCGGATGGGCCCCCAATTTTATGATGTTTTGGAGTCTCTTCCGCTTTCCGATGGATGGAATTATTGATTGGTTGGGTCGCTTTGGGGCGTCGTTTGTTTGAATTTTTACCTTTTAAATTGGGCTGATAATTCCCCCGTGGTAGAGCACTTTTTAAAAGGGGTTTTCCGGTATTTTGATGTGGTGAGAAAATTTGGGTATTTTGGGCCCCGTGATCGGCCCCAAATTTTGGGAGGTTTTTTGGTTGTTTGGGACTATTGTATAATTAATGCACATTTATTATTTTCCCTGCTTTTATTTCTAAATCTCGGTTTATTCTAGAGAAAATAGTTTCATGTCGTCGAGGGAAAATTTAATACGGGGCCCTATTGCAGTCCGGGGTACTTAAAGGGGTTTGGGCTCCCAGTCCCTGTGACTAGGGGATTTAGTGTTTTTGTTGCCCTTTAAACATTGCACCATTATTTGTATAAAACCCATTACTCAGGGAAAGCTTCGAGAAGGTCGTGTTTAAAAAAATTAAAATCCCAAGACAAAAACTTCTGGGTTTTGGTCATTGAAGCTTCGAGACCCGGGGAAAATGACTAATTTAAAATTTTTTAAAAATCTCTATTCGAACATTCCAAAAGGGGAGGAATTTATTTTTTTTAAAAATCTTATTTTGTCAACTTGGATTTACAAAAAGTACGTGCGTGACGTCATGATCAAGTGATCTTCTTAAAAGAAGAATTTGTTTTTAACCCGCCATGTAATAAAAATTTAAAATTTTAAAAATTAAAAAAAAGATACGTTCATAAAATTAGGACGAATTTTTGCCCAATTTGCTTCCCTTTTTTTGGGGGGCCCAAAAACAAAAACATTCAGGATGTACGAATTATAAAAAAAAAATGAGTTTTTAAAAATTTACACTAAAAGACCAGTTTAAAAATTTCGTTAGGCAGTTTTCCCACTTCCAGTTGCTTTTAAAGGGCAAGTAAAACAAATAGTTTTCCCCATGTAAAAATTAATGGGGGCCCTTTTTTTTTTAGGGGGATTTCTTTACTTTGTTTTTTGGTTTAAATTTTTCAGTCAAGTAAACCCAAAGTAATGGCCAAATTTTGGGGCCCTAAAAAAATAGAAATGTTTTCAAATTTTCCAAGAAAATTTTTGCCGAAAAAATTGGCCCCTTTTTAAATTAGGCAAAAATGTCCCTAAAAATTAAAGCCGGGGAAAGGCCCCCAAATTTTTTCAAACCAAGAAAAATTCCATTTGCTTTAAAAGCTAAAGCAGAGCTAGAACTTAAGAGGCTTAAAGTTTGCAGGTTTTAAATCTCCAATTTAAAATTATAGTAAAGGGGGGAACCCCAAATTAGCGCCTCTAGTGGGGGCCTGAGGGCTCTTTAAAGATTTGTGGTGATATAAAGAAACCCACTTGCCCCTTTTTTAAAAGGGAAAACCGTCGTCCCCCTCCCTCATGAAAATTATATATTTTACCCCAAAACAAGGCCTAAAATTACTCACCACCAAAGGGGAAAGACAGAAAGAGGGAAAATTATTGGAAAGTTCAGTGATTGGACCTTTTAATTTTAAATTTCTTTGGGAACAGTGAATGATATCTGTAATCCAAAAACTTTGGTAAAAACATTGTTTTTATCATTGTTTTTTGGGAGCAGTGAATTTGGGAAATTTGGGTTTTTAAAGGGAAATTGATTTTTTTAAGGGTCATGTAAAAATAAATAGTTAGCGACTATACAAAGAAAACCTTTTTAAAACCTATACTAATTTTTTTTTTTTTTTTTATTATTTTTTTTTATTATTTTTTTATTTATTTTTATTATTTTTAAAAGCACCGGTTTTAAAAAAACTCGTTCGGGTTATACGCATTACGCAAAATGTTTTAAATGGTAGGGTGATTGTGAGAGGGAAAAGGGGAGGCCCTTACGGTTTAACGTTAAATTTCCAAAACCACGGTGGATTTCTGGCTTTCCCAACTTTCCCAAAAGTGTCTTTTTAAAGAGGTGAAGGAAAGGGTTTTTGGAAAATTTCGATAAACCGGGTCTTACTAATTTGAAGCATTACATATCTTTAAACAAGGGGGTTCCACAAATGCCCTAAAATTTTTTTTTGAAGAAATTTTGAAAAAAAAAAGCCCCCAAAACTTCCTTTAAACAAAATTTAAAAAATTTTTTTTGTGGGCGTAAATTTTTTCTTGGTAAATTTTTTTACCAGACCTAAAATTACTTTCCCGTATCCCTTTACAATTTTTTAAAAAACCCTGGGTGGTTTTTTAATTTTAATAAAAGAAAGTGTCAAATCTTTTTAAAAAAATTTAAAACCAATGGCATCTGACAGGGTGGGTCCCCACTTTAAACCCCGAAAAAAAAAATTACCCCTCTTATGATGCTACCCTTTTACGGTTTAAGGGGGACGTATTGCCCCAAAGAAATGGGTAATGGCACAAAAGGCCAACCCACTTTGTAGTGGGGCCCTTTGGGAGTCTGGGGAAAGCAAAGGGGGAGTCAAGTAGAAAAGGAAGTGTGCCTTATATTTGGCTTTAAAAGAGTTTTTTTGCCTATTCTTTGACCATTGATTCATCTTCATAACGGCCCATCGCCCGTTATTTCAAATTTTCCCGGATCATCAAAGGGTCTTCCGGCTCGGTCTGCTTTTAGACTCCTGGGGTAGGGCCAATATTTTTTTAAAAGCTTTAAAATTTAAATTTTAAATTACCACCAGATTTTGGACCCCGGGGGAAACACGCTGTTTGTCCCGTTTAGCTCTAAAAAAACCAAGCAGATGTTTTTTTAACCGGTTTTTAGAATTTTTTAAATTTTAAAGGCCAAATCAATGTATTCCCCTTTTCTCCAAAGGGAAATAAATAAAAGTTGAACAAAAAAAAAATAAGTTGCGGAATTTCATAACCAAGCCCAAAAGGGGGGTTCCCAAAAACCCATGAATATTTGGGGGGCACCCCCGGAAAAATAAAAATTTTGTTCCATGTTTTTTATTTTTGGGGGGCCGGGGGTTTTTGTCTTTCCCACTGCCAAAGATCCAGAGTTTTTTAGTCACACGGGGGTTTCAAAAGGGAGTTTTTAAAGAGAAAAAAGGCTTGGCAAAAAAAGTTATGTGTGGTGGCCTAAAATTGTTTTGGGGTTATTGAAAAAATTTTTTCCCAAAAAGTTTTTCTTCCCAAACAGTTAAAAAAAACAGCCCACCCAAGATCCCCTACCCAAGTGGAAATTGCCCTCATCACCCACAAAAAGGTCCTTATGGTTATGAAGGCTCTCTAAAAGGCATGTATTTTTTATTTTTGTTGATGTTTTCAGAGGTGGGTTAATGTTCAGCCGGGTTAAAATATTAACTTTTTCAACAAAATTAAACTGCTGAATTAATTTTTTTTCCCAAATTTTTGGTTTCTTCCCCACGTCATCTTATCGATAAGGGCCCCCTTCAATTTCCCAGCCCCGAATTCTCAATTTTTTCTTTTTCCGTTTTTGGAATCAAACAAAAAGTTGCCCCAATACTTTCCCGCTTCAAAGGGTTTTTAGCGGAGGGGGGGAAAGGGGGGAGTGCAGATTTTTTTAAAAGTTTTCTAAAAAAGCACCCATTTTTGAGGGGAAAAGCAATTTTTGTGATGCTAAAAAACTAAATTCCTGATACCCTATAGGTGACTCCCCCACTCCTTTAATGAAATATCTTTTTTTGGGGATTTTTAGGGGAAAGGGGCCCGTATAGTTTAAATTAAAGACTTTAGGTTCATTTAACCCTTTCCCGGGGTGTTCCCGGGACCCTGTTAATAACCCAAAGAATTTTTCGGGGAAAGGGGTTTGGGAACTATGGCTTTCCGTTCCTACAAAACCCCCAAGAAAAAAAAGTGTTTTTTGGGGAAATTTAGCAAAAAAAAAAAAGTGATTTTAATTTTTTAATTAAAAAAAGCCAATCCACCTATTTCCCCCATGGGATCATATGGGCCCAATAGGGGGGAACTAGATATACAAAATATGAACACAAAGGTAGCCGGGACTCTAAGTCAAATCCAAACCCCCCTTAGGGGGTTTAAATAGCAGTTGTTCCCCCAAAAAACCCCCATTGTTTATAACCCACCCAAATTCCCCAGGGTCATTTTGGAGTCACCCATGAAGAGAGGTAACCCCCTAGCCTGTCTCAGGGATGAATCTCCCCCCGGAGTAACCCTTTCCCGGCCCTTTATCCGGGAAAGGGTGGGGGCAGCCCATGAATGAATAATCAGCCTAAAGGGTACGCCTGCTCGATTGACCTCAAATGGAGTGGCCCCGGTAATAAGAAACCTGAAAGGGTTTTAAACCCTCGGAAGAGAAAAAAATTTTGGGGCGGGAAAGTGTGTTTTTTTCACTCAAAGAGTCATTTTTAAAGTAAGGCCAAGTTTTTTTCCCTTTTTTGGGGGGAGGGGGGGGTTTCGGAATAAGAGGGGGGGTGAGTGTTATGAATTTTGAGGAAATGGTTGGGGAAAGTGATTGGCTACACGGGTAATACGACGGAGTCGAGAAGGTCACTTTGGGGTTTGTGAAACAGATTTGTGGTCATTAAAGGAAATGTGGGTTTAAAACGGTATTCTTTTGGGAGTATCGAATTATAACATATTAGTTCCTTTTGTGTCATGTTAAACGTAGTCTAGAGGGGTTTGGGCTGGGAAATTAAACCCGGTTTTGAAATTTGTTTTGGTGTTTTGTGTTACTTGTTTAAAAACTTACCATCTCAATAGTCAAATAAAATTTAATTTTAAAAAAAAAAGTTTTTGTTTGGGGTTTTACAAAATTTTTAAATTTTTTAAAAAACCCTTTTTATTAAATTTAGGCCAAAAGGGTAAAGGGGTACGCTTACATTTAACTTTTAAAAAATAATATTTTTTTTAAAACTAATATTTAACAAAAGCTTTATTATTCCCCTAAACTTAGGGGTTTAATGGGGACTTTTCTAATTTTTAAGATTAATTGTTTTTTGGTTGAAATATTTAGTTGAGGTTTTTTTGGTTTCCCCAAAAATTATTTAGGATTTTTTGTAATTTTCTTGGCCCCCCCAATAAAGATAACATTGACCCCCGACGTTAGTTCTTTGTTCAAATTTTTCCCAATGGTGGGGGGGTTTGGGGTTTTGAATTTTAGTGGGGGGTGGGGTTGATGGTTTTTTTTTTTCAAAGTTTGGGGCTTGCTCGGGTTCCGTTTTTTGGGGGATTTTTGTTAGAAGTAAAAATCAACCCGGGGTTTGGGAAAGATACTTGTTTAAATTTTTTTGGGTGAATAAAAACCAAAGAGGCTTCTTCGACTCGTGACCCTTTGCGTTTGGGTCAACGACCCCCCACTTAGACCTAGCCATTGCAGAGGGGGTGTTGACTCTTAAAAAGGTCAGGCCAGTTAATCATGACCTCTAGGGCGGGCCAGCCCCTTGAGCCGACCCCGACTAAACCCGCTACAGTTTGCGACCCCGCCCCCAATGCGCACCAAATTTTTCCCACTCTCCCCCAACAAAAACAAATTTTTATAACTAAAACCTTTATCATCAAAGGTGAACCCTATTGGGGTTAAAACACAGGGGGCGAAATTTGACAAGTAGTAAAAAGGTGGGCCTAATCTTTTTTAAGATGCCTAACAAATTTTTAAATTAATGTGAGCCATTTAAATTAAATTTCGTTCATCTTCTTTTTTTAAATTACTTTCCACATTAATGTGAGCTGAAAGGCCTATGAAATATTGCACCCAAAAGACTGTAAATAAAAAAAATTGGGCCCCTTCTTAATTTTTTACTTTGGGGTTTTGGGTTTTAAAGCCCTGGGTTTTTTTTTTTTACCCAAAAAAAGGGTTTACTATATTATCAAAAAACCGAAAATTTAGTATTTAGCCCTATTTAAAGCTGAAGTAAATTTAAAATTGAAAAACAATCATTATAAAGAAATTAATTTACTTATTTTCCCTTGATCACTTAACTAAAGTTTCAAAAAATTTCCCTTTTAAATAAAAGGGACGATTTTATTTTTTTTAACCATCCAAACCCCCTATCGTTAAATTTTTTGTTAACTTAGTCCCCCGATGGGTATAAAATCCCCAATTGTTTTGACTTTAAAGTTGTGAAAATTTTCAGTGAAAAACACTTTTCTTTTGGAGTTCTCAAACGTTTTTCATAATTTTTATGTATTAGTTTCATTTTTTAAATTTCACACAACATAATTTTTTTGTTTTTAAGCTAAAGTGAAAAACCCATTTGGCCACGGGAAAATTAAAAAAAAATTAGCTCATAGTAGGCGGGCCCTTTTGTATGTTCAAGATGGTCCCGCATAAAAAAAGGTTTTTTAAAATTTAATCCAAAAAATTATTTATAATTGGTTAAAAACATACCCCTTTTGCCGGGAAACCAAAGCGTGACGCTCAAGTTTATCGCCCTGCTTCATGTGGTTAGGGGGGGTTGGGGTTTTTTTGGGGGGGGAGGGTGTGTGTGCAGATTTATCGGTTTCTCTCAATGTTCTTATGCAGAAAACATGTTTTAATGAATAAAAGTGTTTTTATTTAAAAAATATTTGAGTATTATCCCACCACTTGTGTTTAAAAAACTTTTAAATTAAAAGGAAACATTAAGTTTACATTCCCTTTTACTTATAAATACAAATTTAAAATTTTTAATTTTTTTAAAATTTGTGTTATCGCCCTTGTTGTTTAAAAACTGCCAAAAACAACAAATATATGTAATGTTTTTTTTTTTAGTTTAAAAATTTGGGGTTTCTTTAAACCTATCCATATTGTTTAAAAAATTCGATAAATTTAATAAATTTAAAGTATCAAAAAACCTTTTTAAATTTTTTTAAAATGAAAACTTTGTTTTGGAAGTCTTACGTTAAAATGATAATTTAGGCCATAGGCTTAAAACGATTTTTTTTTTTTTTTGTCAGTTTAAGAGTTTAGTTTATTGTTTGTAAAAAAAAAAATTTTCTTTTTAATTGTTACTTTTTTACCCTAACCTATTTCCCCCAAATTTCCCTAGAATGAAATTTTGGGGGCTTTATTAAACCGGGCAAACTTAAACATCTTTCCCAACCCATTTTAACCTTTTAAAAAATAAAAATTTTTAGATTAGTACCTAAACCAAATGTCCTTTTTAAACCTGAAACATTATTTTTTTAACCCTAATAGTTGTCCCCCCGGGTTTTTTAACCCCCCCCGGTCCCCCCCGCCAACCTTGCCCCCCCGGGCCCCTGGGCCCCATGTTTTCAGGCCGCGGCCCAAGGCTTCGAACAGTGGGGCACCCCCCTACCCGGGCCACCTGGGGGGCCCCCTTTTCCAAAAGATCTCCTCCGCCTAATCCTAAAAAAAACCATTACTTTATTTTTTTTGGACCAAAAACCAAATTTTTAAACCTATTACTTTTTTCCCAAAAATTTTTATTCCCATGGAAAATTTGTAAAAATACACCAAAAGAATTTTTTCCCAAACCCTATAATCTAAATTTCTTCCCCCTCTCGGCCATAAATTTGGGTTCCAAGGCATTTACCCCCTTTCCGACCCCAGACACCCTTAAATGGTGCCCCGCGAACAGGAGGCCAAACCACCCCGGCCCAAAAAAACCATACTTGTTCCCAAGTGGAGGATGTTCATGAGGGGAAGGGCTAAAACCCCCTCGCCCCTTTTTTGTCCCCCCTTTTCTCCCCCAGCCGGCAATTGCACCCCCCCGGTAACCTCACCCAATTCACATTTGCTGGCCCCGCGGGGAGTAGGGGGGCCCCTGGGGGTTTCCCCGGGAAAATCCAGGAGATTCATAAAACCCCCATCATTCCACCCGCTCACCCCCAAAATGCCATTTATTACCAATATTTCCCCTTTTTTCCCTAGTAAAAATTTCTCGTAATCTGTCCCTTCGTCATGCTTTTTTACTAGTCTAGTCACTGATTGTCAGTCTATGTCCTTTTCCCCCGTCCCCCTATACGTCTCTTTCCTCCGAAAGGTCTTTGTATTTTTTGGCCCTTTTTCCCTCTTAGATGCGTAAACCGCGTTCCTGTCAAAAAAAGCCCCCCCCTATCCAGGTCCTCACGTTGGGGAACCCCGCCCCCGCCTTTTGGGCACTTTTTTACCCCTCCCTCTCCCTAACGAAAGTGCACACTCCGCATTTCCCCGGGGTTCGGGGGGGCCCCCCTTCCCAAAATCGAAAAACACATATCTGTCTGTCCAAGTCTGAAGAGAACCGCTCTATAGGGCCCCATGTCCATTCAAAAAGTGAACCAGCCCAGGGGAAGGGCTCAAGTTTGACCATTTTCCAATTTTCTCTGACATCGGGAAGCCCGGGTTTAAGTCCCCCTCCCCTTTTCATTTCTCCCCCAAATCTGTCTGCCATTCTTTCCGGGGGAAAGCCCCGGATCTGCCCTTTGGCCCCTACCCCTTCCCTCGTCAAAGTCCCCAAACCTTGTCCACTTCTCCCTTTCTCACCCAAATTCAGAGAAAAAAAGCCCTCCTCCTTCCCTTTCCAAGTAAAGGGGGCCCAGATACCCAGCGCACGCATAACGAGTCGGGTTTCCCACCGTTTATAAGCTCCTTTTAAGCCTTTAGAAGTATACTCCCCTGAGGCCCCAAGTTTTCCCCTTGGAAACCCCCCTGCCTTTGGGCCCTGTGCCCCGTTTCTTTGGGTCAAAGGCCCCGACAGAGACTTGCAATGCTTGATGGTTTTAGCCTGTACCCCTTCATAGGTTTAAAAAAAACCCCCCCTACCTATTTTCTTATAAACTTGTTATAAACCGCAAGGCTCTACCAACGGTTCTCACGTGCGCAAGAAATTTTCCCCCCTTTGCAAGCGTGACCCCCCCGGTATCTAGTCTCCCCCTCCCCCTAAGGGTTTTGTCCCTAAATTTAAAAAGCAGGATTCCCCCCTCAGCACTCCCCTGAAAGCACGTATGTCGGTTCCCTTTGCTGGCGCCAAGGCCAATTTCACCCTTTTTACACCAAGAGTTAAAGGGCCCGCTAACACAGCCCCCCTCTTGGGGTTCCC
This sequence comes from Timema cristinae, assembly GCA_039000515.1. Lineage (NCBI taxonomy): Eukaryota > Metazoa > Arthropoda > Insecta > Phasmatodea > Timematidae > Timema > Timema cristinae. Next base: position 3,854,910 of record JBCFYV010000024.1, read on the forward strand.
GCCCCCCGATCTTGGGCTCCGTTCCACTATTAAACCCAAAAGTCGTCAGGGGGAAAAGGGGACCACTCCCCGGTTCAGGAAGAGCCTCAACCTCCGACAACCCCGGTCCCAGCCCCCATGTCCCAGAATATCGGCCCCCAGACCGACCCCTGGGGGGAAAATCCCTCGTTAAATTCTTGGGTTTGATTCCTGGGGCACCCCAGGGTTGCCCTACCTATCCCTACAGTGTCTCGAAAAAAACCTTTTTAGAGATCCCCCGGCACTGTATAAACCCCCCATTGCCTTAAAGAGGGCCGGCCACCATAAGTTATCGAAGGGGTCCCGAGATGTCCCGAACACCCCTACCCCATTTTTCCCCGTACACCTTTCAATCAAGGTCATTGGGCCCCACAGATAGGTTTCCCCGTCGACTTACCCCCCCTGAAGCCGTACTGCTGCCTGTTTCATCCCTTCCGCCCTTGATACATATTCAGTTTCGCGCATTTAAATTTTTTTTTTTTTAGCTTGCCCCAAAAACATTCAAAAAAGCATATCGGGCCCGTACGACTTCGGGAGGTTTCGGGTCCCTTTTCATCAATTTCTGATAAAAAACCACTTCCTTTGTTCCCAAAACGTTAGGCACTCTGCCTTGCCCCGTTTCACTAAATTTTGCAATTCCGTTTAGAAAGGGGGGCTAAACTTCTCGCCCGACGGCCCGAAAGGGCCCCAAACCGAAATTTCCCTCGGGGGGCCCCAAACCCTTTTTCCCTTTTTATACTGGCTACGGCCCTTTATTACCTCCCCGCCTGAGTTTGGGCCTACTCTAGTATCATTTACTTTTGTTCAAATCTTTGTTCTCATCTTGTCTGTTTCCCCGCACTTCTTTTAATCCATCGTTCCCCCGGTATCAAGGTGTCCCTTTAGAAGCCCCCGCCGACTCCTCCAACCCCCGGGCATGCCCCCACCCCCTTCCTGGGGGCGTCGGATCATGGGTGGGGCCTTTCTTCCCTGCCGCCAAATTGGGGGGTTTTTTCCCCCCTTTTGTTCGCGTTTCTTGAAAAAAAAAGTTCCCGCCCCCCCTCTTCGCCTCAGGCCCCGGGCCCGGGTTCTTTTTTCCCTTTTTTCGCTCTATATGCAATCCCGCAGGAACTCTTTTTTCCTGGGTGCCTTTAGCCTGGTACCTTCTGCCAGCCGTCCGGGGTTTGGCCCCCAAAATTATCAGCCTTGCGCACCAAAAAACCATTTTGCCTGTTGGGGAATCTTCCTTCCCTTTATACCGGGATAGCTGCCCTCATAAAAACTCTGCAAAGCCCTTTGTTAGCTCCTTTGCTTTTGATTCCATTGCCCCTTCCTCTTTTCTCTTCCGGGAGCCCCTCCCCCTTTTAAGCTTATCCCAAAATTTTCCTTTTCCCCAAAGTTAACCTTTAATTGACCGCCCCCCCCAAAAAAGCCATGTTCCCCCTCTTCCTCAAAGGTGATATGTTGTGGTCCTTATAGTTACCCTTCCAGTATTTTCCAAACCCTTACCCTTCCCGGGCCCCCTGCGGCCCGCACGGGGGGACATTTGAAAATTGAAATTTGGGAACCCCTGGCCCCCACGTTAAATGGCGGATTTTTAAACGTTCATCACCTTAGTTGGGTTTTTCTTTTCATCTCCCCTTGCTTTTCCCCCCTCTGATAAGCCCTTGGCCCCCCCAATCTTCCATCGTCTCTTTCTTTAAAACGTTTACTAAACCATAGAGGTGATTGCGGGTTTACATCCGCAAAAACTTCGAGCGGGGTTACCCCCAAAGGTGTTCACAATCGGGCCCCCAGCTGTTCCCGGGGGGTCTATTTCCTCTCTTTTTCTGAAAAGTACCTATTGACAAGGATAAAATCCCCCACGTCAGCTCTTATTTCGACGAAGTGACCCCATCGTGACCCAAAAATTTATCAAAACCCCCGGTTTAAAATTATTTGGCCCCTTTTTAACTATAAACAGGCTCATTGATCGTTCACCCCCAAAACCCCAATTTTCGCCGTCGGGGGTAACTGATTCCCTTTGGGCGTATTGCCCCCCCCCCGTTAGTAAGGCCCCTTGAAGGCATAAATATCCAGGGCCCAGCTCGTCCCCAATTTCTCTTTAAATTTTCCCTCACTGTCGCCCCTTTCATGCCCTTTAATTGCCATATTTTGATCTTTTTGTTCTATCACCCCTTGGGAAATTTTTTTTGTGTAAACACGTAGCATCTGGGCCAGCTTCTTTTTCATCAAAAGGGATGGGGCCCTTTTGCCTTAAAGAAGTGCTTATAAAAGTTTTTACCCCTTTAAATACTTCCTTCCTCCTTCAAAAACCCTTTTTAAACCCTTTCCCCAGCAGTGGGGAAAACCCCAGTTGGAAGATTCATCGCTTTAAAATTGAATTATCCAGAGCCTTTAGGAGTAGGGAAAAGCTATGGACAGGCCCTTTTTCGGGAACCTCCCGACTATGTGCCCCATTGCCAGATTTAAAAGGGCTGATGTTTCCAACCTTGGGCAGTGAAGGGGTTCCCCGAAAGTTTCATACACTGACCCCCCTTTTCCCCTGGGGTTAGGGGCCCAATCTTTTGGCTATTTTTTTTTCTACCCTCCCCCCCTTTACTTCCTTCGACTGCTCTATCGGGCTGTCCTCTTTTCTCCCTCCTCTTCCCCCCCCCCCCCCTTGCTGCTACTCACCCCCCTTGTTTCTGTTTCTGCCCCCCCCCACCTACCTTAATTCCCGCCCCTTAAGTATACCCGGGCCCCTTTCCCCCAAAAATTTTATCCCCTGAAAAGTTCCAACGTTTTTTTTATTCACTCTTCTAGTTTGGGTTTGGGTTTTTGGTTGGGAAGTATTGATGTACGAAAAAATTTTTACATTTCTTTTTTTGAATTGAAAGCTGAAATTTGGAGCAATTTAGGGAAAAATAGTTCAAAAGGTGTGTGAGAAACAGTAAACTAAAAAAATTTTTGCCTTTGTAGTGTTTTTTTCAAACTCGAGGCGGTTGAGAAAACCCGGAATATAAAAACATGTTTTTTCTTAGTTTAAAAATTATTCTATAGGGCTTTTGTTTTTGTTGCCCCATTTTTTCTAGCGTCCTGACTAAGCCTATTTTAATAAAGTAGAAGTAAAGGATGGGGAACCCTATAATGCGGAGGGAAAAGTTTAAAAGCATTTTTAGGGGAAAAGGGAATTTTGGAGACCAAAAAATAGGAAAAAAACCACCCCCTTTTAAAATCCAGATGGAATTGAGCCCCGTTTCCCCGGGGCACCCGCTAAACTAGATCATAATAATTGGCCCTTTATTTCCCCTGCCCGCCCAAGGGAACTCTTTTTAAAAGCTTTTGGGTGCTAAAGTAAAATTTAAAAAATTACATAACTTATTTTTTTCCAAAATGTTAATGTGGGTTAGGAAAAACTTTAAAGCAAATATTTATTAAAATGTAAAAAAAAACCCCACAAACCACTATTTTAAAAAAAGATAAAAAATAAAAGCATTTAAATGGTTTAAAATGTTTTATTTCAATTTATATTCACACTAAAATTAAAAAAATTATTGTGGGGTGTGTGTCTCTTTTGGGGTGTGTGTGTGAGTGAGAGAAGGGGAGAGTATTGGTGTAACTTTCAGGCCAAAAAACTTATTTAAAAAACTTTGCAGACAAACAAAAAATATGATCCGCGGCCGTGAATTTTAGGGAAACCCCGCCTAATTTTTCCCCGCTTTGGCCCAAATTTGTGAACTCAAAAAAACACCCCAGGGTTAAGATATAAAAGTTTTTGTATTAATTAACTGTTGATATTTTTTTAATAAAAAGATCTTTGTATTTAAACTAAAATGAAAAGGGAAAAATTATCATTTATATAAAATATTAAAGATTTATTTTTTCCCCAAGGACTAGCAAACTAAAAAAAAATAAAAATCGTTTGGTTTGAATGCAAAGTTATTGAAGAAAGGGGGAAAAAGATCCCCAAAAACCCAATTTCGGTTAGGGTTTTGAGTAGACCTTGGAAAAAAACCCATCTGGTCAGTTTTTTTTTACAAATTCAACCCCCCCCTAATTTTACCATTCCCCCTTTTACAAGGAAAAGTATTTCCCCTCTTTTTTAGACAAAAAAGGGAGAGTAATATTCAAACAGTACCAAAAAAAGGCCCTCGGATTTCGGGCCCCAAGCGTTTCTAGCGCCCTTTTTAAACGGCGGATATGTAAATATGAAATAAATTGGATGAGCAGCATTGAGTTTTTCCCTTTCCCCTTTGTTCCCTCTTTAGTTTTATTACCTTTAACGCCCATCGTTTGGGCTGTAAGCCCATTTTACTTTTTACACTAATTTTGGGTTTGGGATGAGGTAAAGGGGTAATTTATGTAAATTTTTTGAAATCGAAACCCCCTTTTCGGTTTAAGGACAAAGAGGAAAAAATTTAGGGAAAAAAAAAAACCCCCGTGCACCCAACTGGGATTTGAAACCCCCATCTTTTTCCCTTTCCCCGGGGAGTCTAGTTTTTAAAACGCACTGTTTAACTACCCCAACAGCCGAAATTCTAACTTTGTGCACTTTTTTTAATGGTTTGAAAAAACCAAAATTCCTGATTTAAAAAAATTGCAAAACCCAAATCGAAAGGTTCTGCTTTGGGGGGGGGGTTTGCATTTTAATTTTTGAAGCAGGTAGCTGTAAATCTATGTTCTTGTTTAAAACGCAAAAAATTAAATTTAGGGGTCGCAAAAAACCGGCCCCCTTTTTTATTACAATTTAAAAATCATATTATGGCAAAAAACTTAGTTTTTTGTTAAAAATTTTGGGTTTTATCATCCCTTTTTTAAAAATGGAAAAAAAAGTTTGAAAATATTTTTTAAAAAGTACCTCCTTTTTTTTTTTAAATTTAAATTTCTCGTCTGCTGAAATTTCTATCCACAAAATTTATTTAAGGCGGCAAAAAATTTAAAAAATGGTAAAATAGGGTTTTTTTAAAAATTCTTTAAAAAGGCCTAAACCCCCATTTAAAAGGGTTTTTAAAAACATGTATCAAATTTTAAAAATTTATTTTTTTTTTTATTAATTTTAATTTTAAAAAAATTTTAAAAAAAAAAATAAAATTAAAAAAACAATTTTTGAAAAAAAAGAAAATTTTTTCCCCTGGGACAAAAAAGGTTCTTATTATTATTAGAATTAATTTTCCAAGCTTTTTAATGACAGGTGATTAAAGTGGATTTTTAAATTTTTTTTTGTTGTATTAAATACTCATATTATTTTTTTATTATTATTATTATTATTTTTTCAATTTTTTAATTTTTTTTTATTATTTTATTATTAGCACCGCGTCTTACTACCCGTTCGGGTTATACGCACTTTGCTAATTTTGTAATGGTTTTTGGGGATTGTGAGCTGAAATGGGAAAGGGCCTACAGTTTTAAATTTGGGAAACCGAACCCCCGGTTTGGGCCCCCTGGCATTCCCCCACATTCACAGATGTTTGTCAGAGGTGTAGGAAAAGGGTTTTGGGAAACAGATAAATCTGTGCCCGGGGCCCGGGGTTGACCCCGGCCGCCCGCACCCGAAAATCGGACCCTTACCCCCAGGGCCACCAGGTCACCCATCATAATATTAATTGCTGACAATGGGCATGGCCCCATGGGGTAAGTCTGGGCAGTAATTTAAACTATTTTTTTAGAAGGTTTTTAATATTACGTGTTACATAATGGGGGTGGGGAGGTGGGCTTAATATAGTCCAAGCCCCCAAAAAAATATAAAAGGGGGGCCCTTTAGCAGCCCCACCTCCCCACAAAATTTTTTAGTCCTATATAACGGCCCGGGGTAAAATGGGAAACACTGGGGGAACGAGTGAAACTTGTTGGGTTTATATGGGTTAAAAATGATTATTAAATTTTTGATTTATCCCTTTTTAATTAAAATTTTTTTTTAAATTTTAATAGACAGATTGCAACTAACAAAATGTTAAAACAAATTAAAAATTTTTCCACCCCTAAAAAAAAAAAAGCAATACATTTTCAAATTCCCCTTTCTTTATTTTAAAATTTTTTTTCCCAACCATTGTTAAAAACAATTTGGGCCAAAAATTTTTTCCCCCCAATTTTTGTTCTTAAAAAGGGGGAAAGGGTAAGGTTTTGTAGTCGGAAGAGGGATTGGTTTTCACTGTCCCCAAGTTAAATATAAATTTAATTTTTTAATGATGAAATTTTCTAAATTATAAAAATAATTTTTTTTAGTTTTTTAAATTTAAAAATATAATTTAAAAATAATAAATTTAAAAATAAAAAATAAAAAAGGGGTTTTTTAATTTTAAAACCCCCTTTTTGATAAACATATTTGTTAAATTTTTAAACCCAAGGGAAAAAAACATAAAACAAAAAGGGCTTCTCACAAAAAAATTTAAAATTTTATATATTATACATTTGTAAAATAAGTCTGTATCATAAAAAAATTAAATTTATTTTGATTTTGGGGGTGATCCCCAATCCCACCCCCCCTTTTTAAAATATAGTTCTCAAGTGGGGGCTCTACTAAAGTTTAAACCCCCGTTTGATTTTCCCAAAGGACCATATCCTTCTTTTGTTTGGAAAGGTTTACCCTTAAAACCCATAAAATGAATCAAATATAAAATTGTTTGTTATCAAATTTATTTTAATAGGTTTAGAATTTAATAAAAAATTTTAAAAAACACTTGTAAATTTTTTTTAAGGCAAATTTGCTTCACCAATAGATTGTGCCCCACAAACTTGGGAAAAAAACCCTTTAAAGTTACAAAATAGTCTGGAAATTTTATTTTTGATGTTTGGGAAATTTTTTTAACGAAAATTGACCGACCACCCCCTTCCCCCTTTGGCCCTCACCCCTCCTTTACTAATTCCCGCTAATTATGTTTAATCTACATTAATGAAATTTGAGAATTTTTTTTGGGGTTAATTTCCCTTCTGGGGTTTTTTATTGTAATCTCCTATTGGGCTACTTGCCCTTTATGGCCCTTTTTGATGGGAGCAAAGGAACAAAAAAGTGAAGGACTTGGGAAGAAGGTTTATTAAATCAAATTTTTGTACATTGTGGTGTTTTTGGGTTTTTTTAGAAGGTTTTGGTATAAAAAAGTTTGGGGGTTTAACCCCCCCCCTATTAGTTTTTTTACTAGTTTTTATTTATTTGGACTCCCCCCTTTTCCCTTATGCCATCATGTAAACAAACCCACTGGGTTTAAAAAGCTGAAAATTCACAAAAAGTTTTGTGTTTTGTTTTTGGGGGCTTTTGGGTTTTTACATGAGAAAATGCAATTTTTTAACACAAGCACTCTGGGGGGGCTTACCGCCCCAAAAAAGGGCACTAAAGGTGTCAGTCAGTTTTAAAAAATTTAAATAACGTGTACTTTTAGTGGGAAAAATTGAGTATTTTGCAAATACCGTTAAAAAAAATCCAAATTGATCGTTCCGGCATCTTGAATAAAAAAGCCATAAATAAACTATGGCCCACACTGAATTTTTTCTGAAAAATTTTGGTTTCATTAAGGGAAAGGTTACATAACAATAGATTTTAAAAAATGTTTTTTTTTTTGTAATTTACCCTATCACTAACAAGAGGGCTGCAAAGGCTTAAGAAGTTGGCTCACATTTTCCCTTTCCGTTAGGGTTTACGAGGAATTGGGACCCCATTTTAAAAAAAACCGTATGTGTGTTACAAAAATGGGTTTTAAAAATTTTTTAATTTTTTCATTTTTTTACTCACAATTAGAGAGTGTTTTTTGGCCCCCTTTGGAAAAAAAATCGGCAATTTAAATTTTTTTTGTTTTTTCAAAAAACACACGCCAAACCTTTAAATTTGTTTATTGGCACCTATACAAGTGTGTCTACTTTTTAAACAATAATGCTTAGAGCCAAGATATTCCCAAATGCTAAACCCCACATTTTAGATTTTAAATTTAAGTTTTGGATTTAGTAATTCCAAACACCACCCAAAAGGTTAGGCGTTTTAATTTTAGAAACTTTATGTGGTCTTCCTCCCCATAGCTTTGGGATGGTCGGGGGCTTGGGTGGCAAAGACCCCGCTTCTGATAAACCCCAAATAATAATTTAAATTTTTGTTTTTAACCGCAAAGGTTTTAACCCTTTTTAAATGTGAGTCCTTTGGGGTTTTTTTTTTACTTTAGTTTAGGGGGTTTTTTTTGTTATATTTTGTTTTAAAACCGGTCCCAAACAAAATTACCCGTGAAAAAAATTTGAAATTTTAAAATTTACCAGGGAAAAACGTTTTACGCCAAAAAATTTTAAAAAGGGGACATTTTTTTTTTTTAAAGGTCTGCCACTCAAAAGGGGTCTGCGCAACCCGGGTAATAGTTGAGCAGATGTTTTTCCCCGATATGACAACCCCAAGCGCGCCACCCTTTTTGGCCTCAACAAAAAACAAATAAAAAATAAAGACATCAAAGTAAAAATTTATACTGGGGAGAAAAAAAAATTTTTTTTGAGGGGCAAACGAAATGAGGGAGGGCAATAAGTGGATTAAAAAAAGCCCTTTTTAGTATTTATTAATTGCTTTTCAATTTATGTTTAAAAGTAGTGAATTGGGGAAAAAACGACAAATTTAAAAGTTTTTGTATTCAATTTTTTTGTTTGGGGTTTCATCACTAAAAAAATCTTAAGATATACTTGAGAGTTTTACTTTTTGTTGCAAAAAATCTTTGTTTAGTTTTGCGTCTTTTTCTGCCCGTCCGGAATCAGTGGGCATAGCCAGTATTTTATTTCGGGGTGTTTTGGGAAAAGGGTTTCCCCCTCCCTCTATTTTGGCCCCGATTATAACCTCCCGCCCCCCTTTTTGCCCCCAACCTTCCCCCATAGTAGTAAATTCCCCCCCCCCACCCCTGGGCAAAACCAAAAAAAAAATTTTTATTATTATTATTATTATTATTTGCACCAGTCTTATTTCCCGTTTTGGGTTATACACAATTACGCTAATAATTTGTTTTAGGGTGATTGTGAGGGTGAATTTTGGGGGACCTACAGTTTAACGTGGGGTTTCCCAAAACCCCGGGGGGAGGCCCTGGCATTTTCCCCCAAAATTTTCCCCAAAATTTTTCTCGTCGAAGGGACATAAAATTGAAAAAATTTTTTTGTTAGATCACGGTTCACTTATCTCAAAAAAACATATTTTAGTATTATGGTTTGATACACTGTGGGTTGTCAACATTTTTGAGTAGATACCATAAAAAGCGTTTTCAATTAAATTTTTGTTTTCGGAAAACCCTTAAATATTTCCCACAAAAAATCAAAATCCTTGAAAATTTTTGGATAGCATTAAAAAAAAAAGCGCCGGGAGGCCCAAAAAAGTGCCCTTTGGGCGAAAAGGGCAAGGCCCTTAAATTTAAAATTAAAAAAATTTTTTAAAGGGGGAAGGCAACTAACACTTTTCCCCTTTCCCCCAAATTTTTAATGTAACTGAATTTTTCCCCTGGGAAAAATAAAGTGAAAACATTGACAATAAATTTTTCCTCCTTAAATTTTTTAAACGTATTTAAATTTTTTTTTAAATTATTAGTTATTAAATGGCGCTTAAAGATTCTTTTTCTTAAAAAGGGGAAAAAAACCCCTGATCAGTGACGTTTACCCCCGTGACAATTTTGTAAAGTCAAGTTGGGCAATATAAGATTTTTAAATAATAAATTCCTCTTCTGGAAAGTTCGAATTGTATTTTAAAAAGTAATCGAGTCAGTTTTCCCGGGTCTCGAAGCTCCTATAAAAACCCAAAATGTTTTTGTTGGTAAATTTTTAAATTTTTTTTAAAAATGGGCCCTTTCGAAGCTTCCATGGAATTTGGGTAATTCATGAATGGTGCAAATTTTAAAGAAAAGTACTCCCTACTCACTACTCATATCACTACTCCACTCACTTTTCAAATTGTCCTTGGGCCAGTCCTTGAACTACTCGGCTGCAACTTCTGTCCCCGATCCAAAAATAGGCCGCATATATATTTCAACAAAATGATCTATTTTTTCCCCGAAAAAACTGAGATTTATAAAAAAAAAAACCGTCAACATTTAAAAAAGGGGTTTATTATTTATTCAAGATTTAAATCACCATTAAATTTTTCAATTTGGGGCCCCTCACGCGGGCGGAAAAATTTCAAAAACACTTTAAAAAGGCGCAAAAACCCTTAGGGGCCCGTAAACAATAAATTTTCCCCTTAACATATAAATAAATGAAACCTCTTGATCCTTTTTCAGGGGAAAGAAAATTTGGGTTTTTTCTCTTAGTTAAATGTTTAATTTTCAAAAGCAGTTTTTAGTACACAAAATGTGAGTAAAAGCGGCCCCGAACCAAATTTGGTTCGTCAGCCCGATTTTATATTGTACCACAATATGTTTTTGGTGTTATTTTTTAAATATGTTTTCGCGAGCCTAGCCCTTAATTTTACCTCGTTTGAACCAATTTGGGAAAAAGTTTCTTGGCAAAAAAAATTTTTTTTTTTCAAAACTAAAAAACACACCCAAAAAACTTTAAATAAAATTCAAAAAAAAATAATAGCAGATTTAAGTAACGGGTTTAAATTTGCAAGCTGGGAATTTGGAGGGGGTAAAAACCCGTGAACCCAGGTTTTTCTGGGGAGGGGGGGCCGGACCACCAAAATTCCCCCCCCGGCTACGTCCTGCGGAAAATACATAAACTATTACGCTTGTGCGGTAGAGATGATTATGTAGAATTTGATGTAGGGAAAGAACCCTGTGTTGTGTGTGAGGAGAGTGGGGAAAAACGGGTTTGATGAAAAACACTCTTTTTTTAAAACCCGGGCCCGGATCAAACCTTTTCTTTTACATTTTTCCCCCAAAAACCCCAATAGATGAAAAATGGATTTAATCCACCCGTTTTTGGGGACAAGCGAAATAAAGATTAGGTTTTTCAAAACCTGAAAAGGAAGATAAAACAACTTTTTAAGTTATTTAAAAAGGCATCAAATCTTATGGGTTTTTTTCACAAGGGTTTTATCAGGTTTTAGTAAGGGGAAAACTCCCAGTTTCTTTTGCTTTCTTGTACAAGGGCCCCGTTTGAAAAAAACCAAAACCCCTCATAGAGGAAACCCCTTTAGGGGGTGGGTTTTTTTTAAAAACGGCTCTTTTAAACATAAGGGGAACCCTTTTATAAAATTAAAAAAATAAGTTAAAATAGATGTAGTGATGAAGTATTAATGGTGTAGTGCGGGTTTAAACCCCTTTCCAAAATATATGTTTATTTATTTTCCCCTAGGGGTGTTTTAATGAAATAAAGTTGACATGTAGGTTTGCGTCAATTTTTCTCAGTAATGAGAAAGATACGAGACAAACCCGAGGTAAAAAAAGTTTTAAAAAAATTTGGAAAAAAGGGGGGTTTGGGGGGAGGTTAAAAAACTTTATAAAAATGATTTTTAGTCATAAAAAAACATTTAAAACGGGCTTTGGGCTTGGGAAACCTTTTTTTACAATCTACTTTTTTTCCCCTCTTGTGGTCTTCAGAATTTAGGAAAATTTTTTTTTATTTCACCTTTTTGGTTTAAAAAGAGCATAGCTTTTTTAATTTAAATAAAGGTAACTTTTTTTAATGGAAACCGGTTTTAGTTAGAATTAAAAAATTTTTTGAAGTAGGTAGGCACCCAAAGGAACTTGAATAAAAAAAAAAATTTTTAAAAAACCCCCCCCTTTTCATACAAATTATGGGCGTCCCGTGGAAAACCTTTTTTGGCTGGTTAGGGCGGTCAAAACGTTGAGCTTTTTTATGAAGTATTCACCCTGTAGTTATAGTTTCAATAAAAGTTGACTAGTGTATCCAAAAGCTGGGGGAAACTGTTTTTACAATGTTAAAAGGGGGATTTATTTAGATTTTAGATTTTTAATAATAAAGTTTAAATTTGTTTTATCCCCCTCGGTGGCCGCCATGGTTAAAAAGCCCCTTTTTTTAATATTCTAAACAAGGAGATGGGAAAATTTGGGGCCCCAAATCGATTTGGCTGTAGTGAAGGTTTTTTTTTCTTAAAAGGGTTTCAACTTTTCCTCCATTTCAAAAGAAGGTACATTTTCCCCTTAATCCCAATTATTAATCCCCCAAAACATTAGAATAATTTGTCCAAAAGAGTAGGTTTACCCCAGTGGTTTTCCCAACCTGTGTGCCACCAAAAAATTTTCTAAAATTTTAATTTTTCTAAAGATGATAATTTTGTTTTTTAAAACAATTCATATTGGATTTATTTAAAGGTTCGTGATTTAAAAACAATTTAAATTTTTTTTATTTAACTTTGAATTTATTCGCCCCCAAAATAATGGATTTTAAAACTAAAAAGAAATAAAAAAATTTTTTTTCCGCCTTTTTGGGTTCCCTGTCTTTTTTCCAGTTTATTTGAAAAATATCGATTGTTCGGGAATTTTTACCACCAAAACAAAGAAAAAGGATCTACTTTTTTTAAAACGCTTATTGGTTATTGAAAGGTGGATTATTGATTAGAATTTATTTTTGCTTTCTCTTGCAATTTTGTTAGGGGGGGGGTATTTAAAATATTTGGGGGGGAAAAGAGGGGTTTGAGGTGGGAGTTATTAGTTGACATGTGAACACTTCTTCCCGCCCTTTTTACAAACCTTTTGGGACAGGTTTTTTTTCCCCTTTTTCAATGGGGGGGGTCTTTTACAACGTTGGCCGAAAAAAAGTTACTCCAGAAAAATAAGTTTAATTATAAAAGGAATGATTTTTGGCTTGAAAATTGAGCCCTTTCATTTCAAAAATTTTAAAAATTTTTATTGTTTTAGATTTACATTAAAAAGCGAGGGTGCGACTAAGAGAGGTTAGTTCATAATATCTTAAAAATTTCCCTTTCGCAAAAGTGCACATAGCGGCAACCCTTTTAAATTAAATTTAAAAGTTGGTTTTTTTTTTAAAAGAGTTGGGTTTTTGAAACCCCCCCCCCTTCCCCAGTAATTTCCCCTTTTTGTTCGGGAAAAAATTTTCCCCTTAAAAAATTTAAAACCCTTTCCTTTTTCCAAAAACCCAAAATCCTTTGACAAAAAAACCCCCTTAACAAAACCTTCCCCTTTCCCTCCCCCCCTTTCAAAAACCTTTTGTTCCCAAAGTTTTAATTTAAAACCCCTAAACGCCAATTTTTCAATTTTTCCCCCAAAAAATTGGGGTTTCTGGGGGTTTTCTAGTGTTTTTTTATTTCGGCCCCCGTTTTTTTGGGTTTTTTGCTTAATTTTAAAGAAGAAATTGTAAGGGGTGGGGAAAGGGGTTTTATGTAGTTTGTGTGGTTTATACAGTATTACCAATTTGATTAGTCAGGGCGGCAAAAAAAATTTAGGGCCGGCCCTTTGGTTTTACAGTTTAAAAAATTTAAAATGCAATTTTTTTAAAAGGGCTTTACGTTCGAATGTTTTGGTCTGGAATTTACCCTGTTGGGAAAAAAGTGATTTTTCCTTTCCCCGGGGAAAATTTGAGAAATAAAACCCTAAAGTGGGAAATACTTTAAAATTCCCCGTTATATTAAGAGTGCCCTACTATTTGTTAGTATTTTTTTTACAAAGTCAATTTAATTTTTAAATTAAATTGAAACATATTTTGAAAAAAAAAAACACAACAATTAATTAATTGTTTTTTTGGTGGGCAAAAGGGAAAAATTTTTTTTATCATTATTGTATTAAAAGTTAAAAAATTATTTGAAAAAAAATATTTTTTATCAATTGTGACTTTTTATATTTTTTTAGGAAAAATTTTTTAGTTTCCTTTTGCCGGGATTTTACCTTCAGAGGTCCCTTTTTTTTGTTTTATTTTTTTAAAAAAATGGCAAGTGCCAGCGTCGCCCGAAAAAATTAAATGATTTCGGGAAATCTCGCTTTAAACTCCCAAAGGGGATATTTTTCTCTAAATTTGGGGGGTTAAATTTTAAGGGGGTGAAGGGCTTAGGGGTAAGGAAAAAAATTTTTACTCCGGGGAGAAAAAAATAAGTCTATGATAGCCCCCCTTTCCCCCGGCCCCTCCTTTGTTTTTTTAGCTTTCCCGTAGTGTTTTTTAAGGGGTCAAAGGTTTTGTAGACCCCTAATATATGAAAAAAACTGTTAAAAAACTTATTACAAAAACCTAAAGGGTTTTCCCAAATATAATTTCCAAATTTTTAGTTTTTTATATATTTTGGCTCCTTTTAGCCCTTAAAAATTGGAAAAATAGTTTGTTTTTTCGTTAAAGAGTTTGTTTTTAAGGGGAGGGATGCAAACCCAGTAAAACCCCGCGACCTTTTTCTCACAGCAGCTATTCATCCCCGGGGTTTGATTTTAAGTTTAAAACCCCGATGTAAAATATTTTTTAATTTTTAAAAAACCCCATTAGTTATTTGGGGGAACCCTTTTTGTTTAATACGGCAGAAGTACCCGGCCCTTGTCTTTGGGGGGGCCCCACATTGAATTTCATGGGGTTTCCCTGGGCAAGTTTTGCTACCAACATTTAAAAAAAAAACAAACTCTTGTTTTGGGTTTCCCTTTCCCACTTAAATTTTTAATTACTGTATTACTGTATGGCATTTGGGAAAATCAAAAGTTCATCGCCCCACTTTTAAAAAAAGGGAATCCAACCCATCCCTATCCCGAGCTAGCTCTATCCCGTATAGTTTTGGGGCCCTTTTTTTTTGTTAAACCCCCCATTGCTTGGGGGCTTTTCCCCGGTCTCTTTCCCCTTTGGCCCCTTTCCAGTGGCCTTTATTGGGGACATGTCCTGGCCCCCCATAATCTGCGGGGGATTTAATTACTTTTAAAAATATCTGGTTTAAAGAGACAGGGTTTGTAGCTCTTCCCCCAAAGTAAACTTCTCCCCTCCCTTTTATCGTCATCCCTTTTTGGAAACCTTCAATCTTTTAAGCAATTGGGTTTTTGAGCATCCTAAGGGTTTGGGTTTGGGAATGGGAAAGGGCGGGGGACCATTTTTTTGCACCCATAAAGGCATAAAGGGAAAATTATTGTTTTGTATATTCTGGTTTTAAATTCCTTTATAGAGGGAAAATGACTACAACTAACTGAAGAATACTAATAAGCATTTCCCCACTGTGTTTTTTCCTAATTTCTAATCTAAAAACCATTATTGCTATTAAAAAAGGGACAAAATATTTGAGCTTCTGAGTTTTATCAAATTAAAATTTTTGTTAGCAAAAAATATCCCAAAAATATTTTTTTAGCGTTCATTTTTTAAGCCTATTTCATTTTTCCCTTAAAAATTTAAATTTAAAAAAAAATCAATCAAAAATTTTTAAAATTTTTTTTTGAGGTGTACATTTTACCGTTTATGTCTTTTTTAACGGAAAAAAAAAGAATTTTTTTTTTTGTTAAAGTTAAATTGTGTTTAGATACTAATTTTACAAAAATCGCTTGAGTACCCATATTGACTATCAATTTTTTATAAATTTTAAACTCTTTAAATAAAATATCACGTGATTTGGAGTGATTGTTTTATAGCTGCTTTCTTTTTAAACAAAAATGCCGTAGGTAAAAATTTTTAAATTTTCAAAGAGTTTTTTGTGTGTTCCCTGCCCGATTTCAAGTCAGTGGGGAAAGGGGTTTTGGGGTGATAAAGGAAAAAAATTGGGGCTTTCGATTGAGAGACGGACAAACATTTCTTTTTATAACAACCAGGGGGGAAGGCAACAAAAGATTTTTAACAAAACTTTGTTTTTATTGTATTTTCTATAAAAGTCATAATATTTCGTGTGTTTTAAACATTACAGAATGTTTTATAATTTAAAACCCCATAATATAAAATATTTTTAGCACCACTTTTATACGAAATTTGGGTTATGTTAATTACGACAAATGTTAGGGATAAAAAGGGACTCGTATTTGCTCCAAGAGAGAATGGGAAAAAGTTTATCAAAATTATCCTCAGTAGACCCGACGAAGGGCTCGATTTAAATTTTTTTTTGATTTCAAAAAGTTTATTTCCCTCAAGTTTGTGATTGTACTGAGGAAAATTGTAACACACCCCGGTGGGCCCCCTGGGCTAACTCATAGTCTCGCTCTAGGGTTGACTGGGGAGGACGAGGGATGTGGTTCGCTCTCGGTCGGGGTTTTACTGGGTTTTTATTCACTTAAAAGTTTTAAAAACTCTCTTTCCAGAAAAAAAGGGGTGGGGTTTAATTTAAAATTTCATTTCCTCAAAAAGAAAAAATTTGAATAATTTTGTTCATGGGGGGGATGACCCGAACGAGTAGGGAAGACGTTTGGGGCGTTTAGACTTTTCAAGGTTGTTTAAAAAAGGGGTTTTAAAAAACGTTTTTAAAAATTGTTGGGGAAATAAAATTTAAAAAGTTTGAAAACATTTGTTCTTTAAAACAAAATTTTTATTTTTCATGTTCAGTTTCCCCTTGGGGGCGGTAAAGATCAAAGAAACATTTGGGTTTAAAATTTTTTTGGCCCCAAATAGAAGAAGCTTGTACAATCGAAAGTTACTGCTAATCCTTTTCAACTGGAATAATTTCCCACTGTGCTAGGGGGCCCGGGGGTTCAAAACCCCGGTTCCAGCACGTTTATCTGTTTTTCAAAACCCCCCTTTTTTGTCCTTCCTCTCTGACAAAAAAATTTTTTTAAACACAACTTTTGAAAGTGGGGGGGGCCAGGCCTCCACCGTGGTTGGGGGCCCACGTTAAAAAATGTAGGTCCTTCATTTTCATTCAAATTCCCAAACCCTTAAAATTAGCTTTAAATGCGTATAAAAAACCCAAACGGGTTTGTAAAACGGAGTGAGGGTAATAATAATTTTAAAAATAATAATTAAAAATAATAAAAAGTTTTCCCTAAATGGGTGTAATCTCTCTCTTTAGTCAACTATCACTTTTTATTAAATTTTTTAAGCCCCTTTAAATAATAGAATTTTGAGGAAATGGCCCGAACAGGTTTTGGGCAAAGGGAAAATAATTTTAAAGGTTTTGGGTCCAAAGGGTGCCGAATAAAAAAAAATGGGCCTTTAAAAAAAAAAACCCCAAAATTAAAAGTTTAATTTAACCCGGTTTTCCTTTTTGTTGGTGGGGGTTAAGTGAATCATCTTACAAAACTTTAATTTTTTTTACACTACCTGGGAAACCGGGGATTTGTGTATTTTTTTTAGGTCGGTAAAAAAAATTTTTCTCTTTTGGGTTTTAAAAAAAACAGCGTTCAAAAAATTCTCACTTAAGGTTTTTGGGTTTGTGCAACAAATGATAGAGAGCTGGGAGAGGGATAGTTTTAAAAAATACAGGTAGCTGAAGGGGGGCAATATATTTTTTGTTATCCAAAAATTTAAAAAAGCCAAACCCAAAAATTAGGGAAAATCGATAGCCTTTAAAGATCAACATCTAACTATTAAAATCGGGGAGGGCTTTTTTTAAAAAAATATTTCTTTTTCAAAAAATATTTCGAAATTTAAATTTTGGGCAATAATCCGCAGATACTACTTCGAAGATCCCCTCGTAAAAACCCCGCTCAAAGTTCGGGCCCGGTCATCCGAACCCAAAAAAACCCGAAAAAATGTATTAGTTCCCCAGTCCCCAGCCAACAAACAGGTCAAGGTCATGTTGGAGAAACAGATTTACAGGTCATTCCACAAATAGTGATCCCCTTTGGGTAGTTAAGTTTGGGCATCCCGGCCCCTAAAACCCTTTTTAAGCCCCCCTTTTTTCGCTTTTTCAATGGGGAAAATCCTGCCCCGACGGCCCGGGTGCGCGGACTGCAAAAATTGTTTAAAAATGGCACTTTTGTTTTTTGTTTTTTTTACAAAAAAATGTGTGGAAAAAACAGGCAGGTTTGGGGGGGGGGGGGATTAATTAATTATTTAAAAGTTGATTTTGCCCCCTTTTGTAACGGGTTTTTTTTTGGGTTCAAAACCCTCTTTTTAAAAACATACATTTAAAAGGGCTAGTGAACAAAAAGTTAAAAAATAATCTAGTTTCCAAAATTTTCCCGGGAAAAGGAGGGGTTCGAGGTTTAAACCCTGACCCAATGTAATGAACTAAAATTTTTTCCCTTTTTTTACATACATTTCCAAAAATATAAATTTTTTAACCTTTATGTCCTTTCTCTACCTGATTGGAAAAAAGTAGGCCTACAAAATACCTTTTTTGGGGGGAAAGGCGAATGGGGGGCATTTTTGCTGTGGCATTTTTAGAAAATATTTTGGGAATTTTGAAATTTGGGAAAAAGGTTTTTAATTTTTTTATCGAATTTAATTAAATTTAAAAAAATGACTAAACCCAAATTAATAAAAAATTTAAAAGGGTTACAAATTTTTAAAATAATTTTAGCCAACTTGTGTTTTAATTTTTTTTTAAAATTAAAATTTTACAAATTTTGGGGTGAACCTGGTGGTCTAGGGGGAATGTGTCGGGCTTTGTGATGGGTCTGAGGTTCCCATCCTGGTCCCGGCACAGATTTATCTTATTACCCAAAACCCCTTCCCTTTACCTTGACAAGGGCATCTTGTAAAAAGTGGGGAAATTCCCGGGCCCCCACCGTGGTTCGGATTCCACGTTAAACTGTTGGTCCTTCATTTTTATTCAAAAATCAAACCCACCATTACACGGGTTTCGTAAATGCGTACAAACCCCAAAGGGGGAGTAGGGGAAGGGGGTGATGAAAAAATAAAAATAATAAAAAAATAAAATAAAAAATAATTATAAATTAATATTAAATATAAATTTTGGAAAAAGAAATTAAAAAAAAAAAAATTGAGTAAATAAAAATTAAAAAATTTTTTTTAAAAAAATAATTTTTTTTTTTTTAGCTTACCCTTTCGTGCTGGGTTTCGGTGTTTAAAATAGGTTTGAAGGCACTTATCCTAAATAACGGCCGACCGAGATTTTCCCCCATATGCAGGGTAAATTTTAGACATATAGAACTATAATTTCCCCCCCATGTGTTTTTGGGTCATGACGCGATTCAAATTTTTTAGAAACGTGGGCCTTAAAATTTTGCCCAAATGTCTGTATGCGTTTTATAGTTTAAAGGCAATTTAATTTGAAAATAAAAGGCCCCGAAAAACCCGGTTCCACGACCCGCAAAGGGCTCTTTTTTTTCCCTATAACTGTAATTGCCACCATTTGTGTGCTCATGACGCAGATTCAAATTTTAGAAACTGTGGCCCCCTTTAAAAATTGGGTGTGGTTTGAGGGGTAATATCTAATTTTAAATTTTATATTAAATTTCCGGTTTAAAAAACGGCAGACCCGGGGTTCCCCACTTATGCAGGAAACTTATAGACATATTTGAACTTTTGTTCCCCACCATGTATGCTCTTCCGCGGATTTTAAAAAATGAAAATGTGGCATATTAAACCCCTCTATTAGAAATTTTTTTAACAAACTTTAAGATAATTTGATTTTTTGTTTATTGTTTTGACAAAACTAAATTTTTTAAAAAGAAAAAAACCCAAAAATTTTAAAAATAATTGGAAAAAATGTCTGGGGCCTTTAAAAAAAAGGACACGTTTCTAAGTATTTTATTTTTTTGTTTTAATATAAGATTTTTAAAAAATTTTACATATATTTTATTTGTCTTTCGATTATAATTAAAAAAAGGGGGGACCTACATTTTTATTTATTTTTAGTTTTGTTAAAAAAAGAAAATTAAAACAAGATTCTTTGTTCATAATTGGTACAATTTTTTTATGGGCCTTTTCCCCTTTCCACCCATTTGGTATTTTTTTTTTTAAAATAGCCAAAAAGATATCGTCCCCTTTTATTCCAAAACAATAAAGTATAGAAAAAAAGTCCCAAATTTTAATCAAATAATATTAATTGGCCACACCAAAACCCTGTGACAGGGGCGTATTTGAATTGTTGCGCTTTGATACCATGCACTTTATGATATTTTAATAAACATTTTTTTGGCCCCCAAATGATAGGGTAAAAGTATTGGCAAAAACAGTACATTAGAGCCCCTTTTGAAAGTGTGTTTTTTTGCAAAAGAGATTTATTTTTAAAGTGTTTTGTCTATTACCCTTTACCATTTTTTAAAAAATTAGGCCCGGGGAATTTTTAAAAAATAAATTTCAACTATTTATGTTACTGTTACTTAAAATAAAAAGGTTATTTTTCGTTTTAAAAACCCCCCGGTGGGAGTTAGCTAAACGCTTTTTCGTGTTTAGTCGTGTTTTTGGGGGGGAGAGAGGTTTAATTCGGTCGGGGGAATGGGGGTGGGTTTTTCCAAAAGGTTTTTCCATTCCCCCCCGTAATGCGGGTTACTTCCCTTAATTACCCTTCCCAAAATTTCCAAAACAAAATTTAAGTAATTGTCTTAAAAAATTTAACCCGAAAGGGAGAAAAGGTAAATATTTTTTTATTAAATTTTTTAAAAAATTTTTTGCATTTTTTTTTAATTTTTTATGTGAAACTAAAAATAAGTTCCATGCCCGGTTTTTTACGCGCAGAAATAAATGATCTAGTCAGGTTTCAAATGACGTGGAGATAATGAGGTTTAAAAAAAGTGGGTGTTCTAAGGTGGTTTTTTTTCTCTTCCTTATGCAAATCCCGTAACATTTTTTTCAATTCTACTTTTCAAACCATCCCTTAGGTAAATTAACGCTAACCCAAATTTTGCATAAGACTGGAGATAAAAGATTACAGATTCACCCCCAAAATTTGTAGGCCCGTTATAAAAAAAATGAAATCATAAAATTATTTTTTACACAACATATTGATTTATATTTAGTTTGGGTTGCAACGTTTAATTGGTACTTTTTTAAAGTTTTTTAAAACCATAAGTTTAGCCCAAAGTCAGGGGCTAAAATTTTTAAATAAAATGTCATTTTTTTTTTTTTCAGATAAATATTAAGTGAACGACCTATTCTCAACAATATGTGTATTGCGAATATATTCAATAATTTTGGGTACAGTAAGAACACTAGGAAGGAACGTTTAAGAGATACAATCATATTTTTGTGGTAAACATTGAAATGTTGAACTATATTATTAGTAAAAGTTGATATTGATAATATCTATCAAAAGCTGCAGCTTTAGATCACATGATGATAATTTAATTAACGTCTATAGCTGTCAGATGCTATTCTAGTACGGTGTTTTCTTCTATGACAGCCACACATATGTAGGGTGATTCATTCGGGACTGTACATTTATTTTTTTAGATCATGATTGGAAAGTCATAAACTTCGCTTTCCTCATGGAGAGTAGAATTGTATCATAGAAGATCTGGATGGGCCCATCGACAGCGTCCAGACACATAATAGCCCGACACTCCTAAATGTGTGATGTAGTATAAGTGTTCAATCACGAGTGAATCACCCTATAAATAGTAATAATAAAAAAATTTTTAGAACATTTTAATACCACACTCTTTTTAAACAAATATGAGTATGTATATTTATATATATATCTGTTGAAAAGGAACAAAGAATGAACAGACAAACCAAAACTAACCCGACACAAAGTTTATTATACAATAATTTCAACCCAACTAGCCATAGAATTTAAATCAATTTCAATACCAACAGCAAAAAGTCGAGTCAATACATAAATAGGTAAAACAATCAAATGATTTAATTTTTTTTTTGAAAGTATTTCCATAAACCCTGATAAAGTTAATAGTTCAGTGCAAAGGCTATCATCATCTCTGCTACAAATATACTTTTTATACAAAGTATTTTTCTTGTTATTCTGGTTAATGGAGAATGGTAAATGAATAATTCTACTAAAAGGAAACCAGTTATAATTATGAGTATTCACTATGTAACACTATGGAATTAAATCAAGCCGCGTCGGGCGTCGATTGAAACACTACAGATTAATTCCCTGATATAATAATGCTGTGACGATGTTTTAGGTTGTCTATAGCTCCGTGGTCGAACACTAATTAAATCGGTTTATTAATAAAATTAAAGAAAGAGAACTTTTGATGGCTGTTGATTCATACACGGTTTATTTAAATGACATCTGTTAATTACTTATACATACTCCAATTAAATACTTTATATCAATGCACACTTGTGATGTTAATGTAAGTTATTTTATATTGTGTTAGACTGTGACTGCCAGTGTGTGGCTCTGACTGACTTGTGCGTGGGCGGAGCTGTTGTGCAGGTGGATCCCCTGAACGTGTGTCGCTGTTTGGGATCCTTGCTGATATGCACTAACGGCTTATATATGACATACCCCTTGCCTCTTGCGCCCTTCATCAACAGTGTGAAAACTAACTAATAGAAAGAGTCCTGGCGACAGGTGTTGTGAAGTTAGCTTCTTATTGGTATAGAGAATTGGCGTCTTTGCCAAATACTGCGGAGTTTGTTCCTTTAACAGGAAGAATGGCGTAAAAAATATATTTTACTGGTAAAATCCTTTTCAATTATTTCTGAGAAGCGCGTGTTTCTTCATAGATGAATCATAAAAAGATAATCTACATATATTACTTTAAAGAAAAATTACCTTCATCTCATGACTTTTTATATATTTTAGATTGATCCAAACCAATATAAATTTCAACTATCATGATTCTTTAACCAAAAAGTTTATACAAAATAATTTTATGGATTTTTTATTCTTCTTGCATTATTTATAACAATGGTTATATGAACAAAAATAATTTTAAATACAATTTATCAATAATTTATTATTTTAGTGGCTTTTGTGGCCTGGAGTTGATTTAAACGAAGTGGGTGTTAGCCATGTTGAAGAAATAGCTTCAGACATTTCGGTTTTAGTTGAAATAGCCGTCATATGGGAAAAATGAAAAAACATTTATCTGGACAAGAATTTGAGGCATATTTATACTGACCATTAATTCCTAATTCCAGCAATTCAATCAGGATTAATTTTGTTTGGGAATGGTTTTTTAGAAGTTATTTCTTCAATGCAGTCCAAGCCTATAAACTTTTGATTCAAATAATAGATTATGCTGTAAAATAAATAAATATCACAAAGTAATATAAAACATCATTTGGGGAGGAAAAGTATTAATAAAAACTAGCAATATATACAGTAATCTAATAAATAAACAGTATTTTACATGCAATCTTTACGTAATTAAAGCAAGCTTTCTTTAGGTTTTTTATTTGTAAACGTTTTTTCCAAAGAAAGTTTTCGTTTTCTCTGTTCACGAATAAGCATTGAGCGACGTTGACGTGAATCTACAAGTTCTGGAACCACACAATCCATATAAAATTTTGTAAGTTTTTCTTCCATTTCATTATTCCAAAACTGATCATCGCGGCAGATAGCTTCAACTTTTATTCCGAGTGGGGTCCAAATTCAATAATAACAAATGTCTTTTTTTGTATATGCAATTGACCTTGGATTTGAAAGTAATGTTTGTGTTTTTTGTTGACATCAACTATAACTTTTTGTCTTTACTTAAGTTCCAAAATGTAACTTTCCTTGACAAAATTGCTTGTTGAGGAGTTAACTCTTTTGCAGAAGCTGGGCAATGGCACTATCTCCCACAAGCCCATCAGGTGTTGCTCCCAAATATTGATGAGTGTGATCAATGAATAAACCACATTCTTTAATCTTACTCCCTATAACTTTTTCCATAGCTTGGAGAGCATCGTTTTCATGATCTCGCCCATATTTTAAAGGCATTGAATCAAAATCTGTGTAAAGTAAAGCCTTTACTAATGTTTGACAGCTTGTGTAAGGCCACCTACAACACACTGTTCCAAAAACTGATGCTGTTAGGAGTTTCTGCCTTCCATCCAAATTCTACATTTTCGTTGAAGAACTGTTGCCCTCTCAATTTCTTGAATTTCTTCCACTGATCTATTTAATGAATCCAGAATTTTTTTTTTATTTTCTTCAAATATATCATCAGGTTTTTCTGCGCGAGATCCATAATCTTTGTCAGGTGTTTCTGTTGTTGGAAATAACTTTCTTTTCCTTCTCCCTGTGCTATTTTTACAGTTCTGCAGTACTTTTAGACGATGACTTCATATAATTTTGTAAATTTTCCTGGACTTTGTTTATCAAATAATGTTTTGTGCAGCACATACAGGAGTGTGCGTGTTATGTGACACAACAGCGGCTGTGCATCTGCCCTGGTAGGAACGTCTTTGTGTATAATTTATTCGTTTTCCACCTATAAACTTCGCTACGATGGAAAAAAATGGTTCCACAATATTACTGTTCAAGTGCCTCAATAAACTTTGGCAATGCACAGCAAGACCACTAACAAGTTTTTGAAGGACAATGTACAATCCTTCTTCAGTTAACCTAGGCACTAAACTAACGTCCTCTTGTTTGGGGCCATCACAAAAGTAGCCACGATCTTTACAATTAAGGTGCTCTCCAAATATGTGACTTGGAGAATTCAGCAAATCCTTTTAGAGTTCATTTAATTTTTCTTGGTTGTTTAGATCCCCTTGCTTTGACCTGTATTCCGCAGCTTTTGTAACAGCATTCCTAAGTCTAACAATGTTTGCTGCTATTTTTGTCTCAGCATTATGTTACCTAGTTTGCCGTTTCTAACTAAATCTCTCAATTTGTTGCCATAATTGCGAAGTAGATGGTTAGTGCACTCAACTTGTTCTACAGTTAGGTCATCATAAGGTCTTGCTTGTAGGATCTTCGAATACACTCTGGAATCCCCATCCGTAACAAGAACACCATATTTTACTCCATACATGGCTTCACTATTCAAAAAACCATCCACTATGACATCTGCTTCCATGCTTGTGGAACTCGCAGAAAAGTTTCTGTAACATGCGTATGTTTTTACTGGTATTCCTGCATTCTTTGCTCTATTACACAAAGTACAATATTTGTTTCTCCATCCCAGAAAAATAACCTTTCCAGTGTATAATCCAACAATGGCAGCCTAAAAAATAGAGTTATGCATTAATCGTGGGAATTTTATAATAATAATCTTTTGCAATGTACAGTACATATCTACACTAAAAAGAGGTGAATCAGAGAAGTCTAGTCACCTAAATAGAATTGATGGGCTTCCCCAAGATCTTTACCAATCACAAGTAATATTTTCTATTTTGCGAATGTAAAATGCACTAACCAAAAGCATTACAGCACATTTAAACAGATATCCTATTTATTATTGTATTTTGTAAATAGCATTGGAGCATAAACCACTTGGTGTTGTGTGAAATACTGGAATAACTCTTCACCACAAGTTTTAATAATTTTATCAAGATGGGGGGAAAATAAGGCTCCCATTTGGTGTAAGATTAACATTGCTTACTCAAATTAGCTAAGGTTACTTAAAGGACATTGTTCGGCACTCTACAGCATTTCTTAGCAAAAAAATAATCTGCTTACAAACAGCACATGCTGTGGAAATTTTATAAAAATATTTTGTTTCTTTGAAGTATTTGTTTAATGCATTCTATTAAATGGTTTATAGCTTTTTAATTTAGAGAAAAGCAGCAAAAAGATTAGCATACTATTAATTTTGATACATTTGGTGATATTGTAAGTTTAAGTTTATACACAAACAATTCCCATTTGTAAAATAACTAACACATTATCCTAAATTATGATGTATATTTTTGTAGGTCGAACTTACCACACCAGAGAGCGAACTGTAGTTTTTTCCGAAGGAATGTTTGGGCCAACTTCTATCTGCTACAACGGTGAGGATTGGTGTTTCATTCCTGTCAACCTCCCATGTTGAATTTGAATAGCTATTTTAGCTTCCTCTTCTTCGGGTTTTGCCATTTCCGTTAACGCAGATTTTTTAAACCCATCAAAAACACTGTTTGATAATTTGAATATGTCATTGCAGATAATGTAGGTATATTCATAGCTGAAGAAATAGATCCTGCAACGGTTTCAGTATTTATGTCCATGACCTGTTAATTTCGAGGCTCGGTCTCAACTTGGCACTCAATATTACACATTTGGCATTTAAAAGTAAGTACGCTTTTATAGCCGCGCCTATTTTCACGAACTACAAACATGTTGCTAAGATTACAGCCAATCGGACCATGATCATATAATTCTTGTATTTTCACTATGAAATGTGTTATGTCCACTATTCGCCGGCCAGTGATTTGATGCACGTGCTCTATTTACTGAGAACAGGACGTTTGTACAAAAAATCTTCATTATCTGCACTATCAGTTTTCTCTTCACTGTGACACTCATCATCTCTTTCTTTGGGAGGAGCGACACACTCGACTAAATCACTTTTGTTATGGCCAACACTATTTTTTATTTGATCAATTTGACCAGAAACTTGAACCACCTCAGCTGTTTCAAATTGTTTAATCGTTTCATTTGGAATGGATGGTCCTGTGGTTTCTTCCGACCTGATAAATGTTCAACTAAATATAATATAAATATAATTTTATGTTTTGTAAAATTTTCAATTATTTGTTTCTGGAAAAAAAACTCGGCTATTTTAGAGTTCAAAATAAAGTAATTACAGCTATTCCAGTTCTCTCCTCGCACTCGCGTATCGACTACAGCGCTTGGTGGTTGAAAGTGTCACTTACGTTGGGTCTGCTCTAGATCAGATATAAAAATACATTGGTATTACGACAAATCCTTCACGAATGCAATCCCTTATCCCTGGGAATCAACAATAGGAACATTTTGTTGGAAAATATTAATCTATAATTGGGTAGAGCTTGACAGGGTGAAAAAAGAGGGTTAGGGAATATTCGGGATATGACTTTGGGAGAAAAGGACAGGATGGAAGAGACGTGTGACTGAACTGGTGGTTTGATTTCTATTTTCAGTTTATCAACAGTAAGATAGTTAAAATAAATTTTAGGTTGCTACGAGTATTTGCTAACAGCATTTGTCCCCCCTCTCTCTTTTCAAATTACACACTATATACTCCTACCCCCCAATGACCCCTACAGCACCAAGTGCCCCCCATCACCCCGTTCCTTATCAACCCACTCCTCTCTCAACACACTATTTGATGACTTTGTGTATATATAATAGGGTCTAGGTGCCACCTTTAAAATTCAACCCCTCTACCACAATCTGCCACCGCGGAAAATTATCCAACTCAAAATTTACCATAAAATGTTCATCTCTACCTCCAATATTCCCTGCCGGGATCAAATCTCGACCTCCTTATTAGTGGTATAAACTAGACTGAATGAGACTGCAGCACTTGTCTGCCTGCTTACCGGTACGAATAACTGAAATCACCGCAGTTAATTTGATTTTTGTCACCAAAATGTTATGGATAGGTGGGCTTTTTCAAACAGACCCTTCCTCATTCTCTACTACTTAGAAGCCTTTCCCCTACGAAAATAAATATAGAACCCAGCGTCGTAAAACAGAAAATTGTATTCAAATATTATATTTCATTATTCATCGATATAAAACTAACACCCCAATTAGAGTTTAAGAAAATCATTTATCGGCCATTTCCATTAACGAGACATGGAAGAAAGGAAAGAAATAAAGAAAAAAACAGACATTTTATCACTGGCTCATGGTATTATTCATGTATATCGACCAAAATAATTTGTATCCCTTATTGGCCCTACTGCAAGTTGCTGTGCCATGATACATAGTACATTTGACTCCAGAAAATGTATTGTTAGACTTAGTTATAACATACTTAGCACCGCGTCTTACTATCCGTTAGGGTTGTACGCTTAATTACTAATTACGCTAATGGGTAAGTAATTTAGAAGTTGAATATAGAGGAAGTGAACCAGCATTTGCGTGGAGGGATAGTGGAAAACCATTTTGGAAAACCCCCAGTTCACCCAACCGAGATTCGAACTTTGGTCTCCCCGTCCTTGACAGTCTGGCGCAACACGAAACAAGTGCGCAAGCCAACTACGCCACCGAGACATACACCTCACAGAAAAATCCCATATAAGTTTATATATTGATTCATCTGCCACAATCCATCTCTCCAGAGTCATTAAGTCAGTTCACATTAATTTTAATAATGCTGATTTAAATACCTGGTTTTAAATTTTTTGCGACTTTTCAGACGTCGATTATTTCATCATCTATATAAATCACTCATATCAATTTTCAAACAAATTTAAAATATTAATTTTTAAACCAAATTCATGTTCAGTTCTCTGAAAACAAATTAGTAAATAAATAAATGTCATGAACACTTTGGATTGCTAGAGCTGGTGTGACTCTTCCACGAGCATATACTTGTTTGACCTACAAATGAACCAAAGTAAATTGAGAGTTATTTAAAACAAATCTGATTCTTAGCAAAAATAATAGTAATTTTCATACGTCTTTATGTAGCTATAATAATTAATAATGTCTTAACCTCACCTGTGGTTTACCAGTGAGTGGGAGGTCGGAGATCAAATCCCGGTCAAGTATTTGAAAAGGTTTTTTCCTAAATTGTTTTCCACTCTCGCTTTACAAGTAAAAGGTGCTTGTAACTTTGATGTCTTCATTTACTCCCCGAACATAGCGATGTAACTAAAATATTTTAAAAATTAATCTAATTGGATTTGGTTTACCTTTAAAAACTATCTCATCCAGACGACTAACTTCCATAATTTATCAAATTGTTACTTATTTAAAATAACATCTAAAAGTAAAATATAAAATTACTTACCGTTTATTTTTACAGTAATTTCTAAGATTTTCTGGTAAACGTCTTTCCTTCTGTTTTCTTGACAGACGTAGACGTTCTGATCTCGTACGAGTGAAGCGATAGAGCTGTTTCCTTTGTTTTGGTGACACAGTTTCTTTCCCCACTGTGGCTAAGTTTTCTCCATCCATGATTATACTTAGGAGAGTTTTTTTAAAGAAGTATTTTACAGTAATATATAGAAATTATATTTTTATAAACGAAAATACATAAACTATAGAAATACTATTTTTACACTAGATCTCTACATATATAGGCTCAACTGTTCGTAAAAAAAAGGTTTAACTGCTAATGTTAAACACACGTTTATACTAATTTCAAACACAAACAATACTGATAAAACATTTAAAAAATGACCAAAAGCTACGAAAGAGCTATCTACTGTTAAAATATTTGACAGTTTAAATCAAAACACTAAGATAATCATTATTTGATAAAGCCTAGAAAAGTCAACTTCTCTACGAAACACAAACAAACCAAAATATATTTGTTCTTCAATGTATTTGAAAGGGCATGCTCAAAACTTCCAAGATGTGTTGGCAAGCATATATATGGTTAATGACCCAAGACCTACCTTGAACGGGTTGTGGGGAGGAAGAGGGTGTTAAGCTATTCCTGGTACCTGTCATTCGACGTTGTCTAAAAAGAAGGTTGGGTTTTGTGGAGGGGTAGGCAAGCTACGTAAGCGATAGCAGAGTTCCTTGCAGGACATTGATGAACTAATTTAAACAAATTTTGGCACAAAATTACCTAAGTTCTATGTGGTATTTTAATTTGAAAAAAATATGTACCTTTATTTGAGCTAAAATTCATTGTTTGTATAGAAAAAAAATTTGTCCCCACTTATAACGTAGAAATGCAAAAGTTTTAATCAATTTAATAAATTAATCAATAGGATCGTTTATAATATATTTCTATAGAAACATAGAAATATATTTGAACTACAAAATAAAAAATACCACATACTCCTGCGATATTTCATAATCCCGGAAAAATGTACCAAAGTAGGTGTTAGTTTTGCTCTTTTCTCAGCCCAACAGTCCCACCTTCATGGAGTCTTAATTTAATTTTATTCATAAATGAACATAAGAGAAAATAATAATAATTATAATGAATAATTAACACAAATATACATTTTTTGTTTTGAAAAATCCAAAAACTTAACCGAAAAGAATGGATGTTATAAGCTGTCACAAATGAGACAGTATTAAAAGCTTATACAAGTTATAGACTCTCTGTACTGTCATTTTTTCTGACTAAAATTTGATGTCGATCATCTGATCTAAATAATCTCCCATCTTCCTTCACAACAAAACTATATTCATAAAAAATCCAACATTGAAGTATTACTAGTTTAAAATAGGCACACAGATTCTCAGCTCATTGGTCGTAACCGTACTGTTTAGTCTGGTTAAGGACAGCATTACCCAACCAAGCTCTGGTATTGTCTCGGTCATTAACATTTCATTAACATCGATACTAGGTCAACCGCAAGAACACTGGTCGTAAACATTGCTACCAGGTCAACTGTAAAAACACACCTTCTGTTATATGGTGAAGCAGAATCTATATACACTGTTATATGGTGAAGCAGAATCTATATACACTGTTATATGGTGAAGCAGAATCTATATACACTGTTATATGGTGGATCAGTACCCATAGGTGTGCGCAGGGTGTGGCTAATAGGGGTGCCAGTCCTAAAGACGAAGGGGGCAGGGTTAACCTGCCTTTCCCCCAAAAACATATTTTTAACAATTTAAATAAATTAAAAATAAGAAATAATCAATGTTTTATTTTACCAATTAAAAAAACAAATTACAATACCATCCACCTGTTGAAGGGTACAGTTTTTTTTAAACTCTTCAATAATTTCATCCAAGTCCTTGTCTACAGCCAACCTTTGTTCAATAAATGGAACAATGAATTTTTGTAGCAGGTTCTGGAACATTGTTGAGCGAAGTTTGGATTTCACTACTGTCAACATAGAGATGCTCCTTTTGAATGTGCAGCTGGCTACCGGTATCGTTGTCATGATTGTCTATACATTTTCTAACATTATTCCTCGTTCATACACTGATAACCATTGCAACCACCCAGGAACATTTTTAGGTAGAAAGTTATAAGGTTTTTTTGTTTTTAAAAGCCTTATTTCTACTTACAGTTCTGATATGTCTATGTCAAAGCTGGAAATAGTTTGAAAATCTCCGGCTTCACACTTGTTAGGACCTTGGCTTAGACCCATAATCTTGCCTGTAGCACAAATTATCCCTGTTTTATTTCTTGACTAAATCTATCATTCAAATCCTGTGTTTGGAGTATACAAAACAGGGTAAAATGTGAACAGCTCGATTTCATACTTTTTGTCTTCAATGTGAAATGCAGTTTTTGGAATGTTGTCTAGTTGGATCAAAACCTTTCGCTTTTTTTTTTTTTTGGCAAAGGTACCTCAATTCCCAGCTGGTTGCATGTGTCCTTGGATCTTGAATAAATAACATCAAATTTGGCACCTGTATTTCCCAGCTTTACTAAAGAAATAGCCAAACTTAGCACTTCATCAAGTGCCTAGCAAAGGCTAATGTTGGGTGACTACAGCATGTTGTTGGTTTTTACCACCAGTCGGAGAATTGGATGCATGATCTTCAAACTAATGATGAAGTTGAATACTTTATTTGTAATACAATTCCTTTTCCGTTTGCCCTTTACTTTGGAATCTGAAGTGTCTTCAGTGCTCTCCTCAATGGCCTTGACAATGCAGTTGAACCAATCACAAAGCACAGAAAGTGCTTCCGATCAGCAAACCAATGTGTTTCTTATAGTGATTTCAGTTTGGATTTGGTAGTTTTAATGATGTATTCATAAACAGTGTGTTGGTTAGGGCTGCCTTCAATGTTGCTGTTTATCAATGGGATTTCCTATGTTATGCACAGACACTTACTAGTGCTAGGTTCAGGCAATGAGCATAGCAATGCACATACAGAATAGAAGGATTCATTTCTTTGCATTTACCTGTACACTGGTAAACTGATCAGACATTGCTGAGACTCTATAGAAGCGCACAGAGACGACATCGTTCCATAAAACCCCATTTCAACTATAAGACTGTTTATTGACTTTTTTTCAAACGCTTTAAAGCAACAAACCTTTCCACGGACAATAAGGATTAGAACTGCCATCTGCTGCTCGTGGTGATTGACATCAGAGGTCTCATCTGCTGCTCATGGTGTTTTCTTCTTAGAACTACATACTGAGTCTATATATACACTTATATTACACTCATTTTTCACAACTGTCACCATACTGGTCTTCATGTTTCACTCTGCACAACTTCTTTGTATGGTATGTTTGAGAGCAACCAATCACACGCACAGCAGGACAATAGAAAGTTGTTTGTTTACGCTTACACTCCCCTTTCTGGAACATTTTCTCGCCAGAATGCTGCACACAGAACAGTTTGGTTGGTGGAAACACTCTTCTATTTGCACGAACTGTGCCCCAGGTCATCATACAAGTGCACACTGGAATAAAAATTGTGACCTTTATTCTCAAAACTAGTGAGCAGGGATTTCACTATTCTGTATGCTGGGCCTCCTTTGGGGATCGGCACATCACCTTTGCCTGTGTATACTTCAAATGGAAACATGTAAGGGAATCACAGAGAGACCATATTTTTATACTCCATTTGGTAGAGGGTTTAGATGGCAGATATTGCTTGAAAGACAAGCGCCCCTTAAATGTTAGCATTGTTTCATCAATAGATAATTCCTTGTTTGGGGTATAAATTTGTATATACGAGTCTTGAACAAAATTTAGAAGAGGTCGTATTCTATAGAGTATGTCATACCCATCTTCTCCCTTTCTTGGCTGTGTGCTGTTGTTATTGAAATGCAAAAATGAACGAATATATTGATATCTGTCTCTAGTGAACACACTACCAAAACCTGGGGTACGGTTTTATGAACCATGCCCATGCCAATTTGAATTGCAAGAAACGCCTTTAAGTCACCTTCTGTTACGTCTACACAGTTTTTATATCTGGACCTTGTGGACAAAAGTATTTGTTTCATTTGCCACATGTAATATTATTGAACGAGGAAAAAACTAGTAAAACCATCCAGTTGGAGCCAAGCCATCTTTACCAACTGCACTATTTTGTGCTGTGAATGTAGGTATCCAATTTAGATTGACTAACTGTCCTTGGCCAACATCATTGATTTGATTCCTCTGTCCACTAACATTAGCAAAATTATCTCCCAATACATCACTACCAGTTGGTTCATCTTCTTCACTGGACAATCTCTTTCTTCTGGAATTCATATTTTGGATAAAATATGTGCATTTCGCAAAACCTAAACATAGGCCTAGGAAAAATATAGGCCTAACTAGCAAACTTAATTTATTACAGGTTTGTCTTTATACCACACAAATGCTATGTTTATTACACTTCACATGTCACGAATTCATCAAATATAATTAAATGTTACGAATATAGTAGAATAACCGGGTAGATATCACAAATACTACACTAATAAATCCCTCAACAATTTTTTCCACCATATAAATATTGCACGTGTGCTACAAGTAATTAAATGCGGAAGTAAACAAGCGCTACTACTGTTATGATTTATCAGCTGGTAAGTGACAGTTCTCGAAATTAAAAACCAGAAGTCAGAGGCACACGTACATGCTAGTATGAACAATTCAGCGTTATAACTCACTTGTGGCTATTTCCTACTGTCCCAGCAAAGGTAGAAAGTTAACACGCCGCAGGGTAAAGTCGATTTCCGCAGTCAATGGCTATATTGCTGAGATCGGATATATTTGATTAACACAGCAAAAAGGTTAACAAAAAGATCATATTTTTGAAGAAGGTCTACGATCTCCAGTAAAATACCTCTTTCTTCACTATCCTCAGGTTTATTATGTCCTTGAAGTGTTTTTTCACCTTTTGCTAAAGTACGAACTATATCAACAAGCCTTGTTATAATCCCACATTTTCTTACGTTGTTTCTCATTTACTTTTAGTTCAACTTCTTTTGCATGGTCTAGTTGAATATCAACAGCTTTGTTTTTAGTGCAACTTTCCCAACCAACCAAACTTGACCTATGGCACTTGGTTTTCTCATGTTTTTTAAATATTTCGGACGCCTTATGCCACAAAGAGAATCCTGTTGAGCCAACAAGTTGAATTATTGTTAATAGTTTAGCAAAGTAGTAGGCCGCATCTTTTGGAATATTATGTTCCAAAATATTGTAGTCATGATACCAAGAAGTGTTAAAAAAAACTTTCTTCTGGTATTTTTGCCTTTACCTGTGATTTATGTTGGGTACTGGGAAATTTGGGGCTGATTTTTGCAATCCATCCTTAGGTAAGTCTGATCTAGGATCATCATGATACACAGTTTTGAAGCTGGTAATCTCTTTGTTGCCTTTACCTGTGATTTATGTTGGTTACTGGAAATTTGGGCTGATTTTTGCAACTCCATCCTTAGTAAGTCTGATCTAGGATCATCATGATACACAGTTTTGAAGCTGGTAATCTTTTGTTGCCTTTACCTGTGATTTATGTTGGTTACTGGGAAATTTGGGGCTGATTTTTGCAATCCATCTTAGGTAAGTCTGATCTAGGATCATCATGATACACAGTTTTGAAGCTGGTAATCTCTTGTGTTGCCTTTACCTGTGATTTATGTTGGTTACTGGGAAATTTGGGGCTGATTTTTGCAATCCATCCTTAGGTAAGTCTGATCTAGGATCATCATGATACACAGTTTTGAAGCTGGTAATCTCTTTGTTGCCTTTACCTGTGATTTATGTTGGTTACTGGGAAATTTGGGGCTGATTTTTGCAATCCATCCTTAGGTAAGTCTGATCTAGGATCATCATGATACACAGTTTTGAAGCTGGTAATCTCTTTGTTGCCTTTACCTGTGATTTATGTTGGTTACTGGGAAATTTGGGGCTGATTTTTGCAATCCATCCTTAGGTAAGTCTGATCTAGGATCATCATGATACACAGTTTGAAGCTGGTAATCTCTTTGTTGCCTTTAAAACTACAACAAAGAAATGTTTTAATTTCAAACAGAGTAAATCTCCAAAAAATCACGATAGAGATAAAAAAAATTAGAAGTACTCAAATATACAAAATACTATAAAATATATTAAAATACAAAGAATAAAATAAGATACAAAACCCAAACATTGCAATTAAAAGACTGATTTGCAATAAAAAGTAAAAATGTAATAAAAGTTATCACGAGTCTAAATATAACAAATCTAGTTAACAAAATAGAAAAAATAAATAACTGCTACAGAAGACTGAACAGACTTTCTCAAACATAATATGGAAGAAAACGTTAGTACAATCTGTACATTGTTCATCAAGCATAGAATAGGGAAATTAACTTAAGCTACGGTTTAGCCGTCTCTAGATATCATATTGAGTAAATTTGAAAAACAACACAAAGACAGGAGGATGAAACCCGAAACCTTTGACTTGGCGTGCTAAGCCAAATGTTCTGGGCTTGTTTCCTGTGTCCAGGTGTCATTTTTTTAAATTGACTCAATAAACTAAACATAATAGGCAAATAACTTGCGTCTTCATAGAAATCTAATAGCTCTGGAGATATGATCAAAATTAAAAATTAAAGATATTATTTGTTTAAATAAAGTACCTTCTAATTTATTTTACAGGAAAATCTAGATAAGCTATTCTATTTATACTGTTATATTCTGCAAATATATGAATTTTAATCAAAATCGTCAAAGACAATTTTGAGAAAATCTTTTCTTGTCTCTTTTCCTTAAATGAATTATCTTCAAGCTATTATCTTTGTAAAATGAAATGCACCATCATATATATAATATTGGTAGACTGAACACCTAGATATACATTTTATTCAAAATTGTTAAAGCTGAATTTCAAATTCAATATTTTTTATCTGTGTTTATTTAAGTAAACTTCCCTTAATTTTAAAGATAGATTTCTAGTTCCAAAAACTCTTCTCTTAGTGCAGGACCTTATTAAAACTTTAGGGTTCAGGGTTTCATGAAATGTCTACAGTCATCAAAATCTCAGGTCATATTTTTTTGTTGACCACAATACTTCCTCTTCCTGAAGGGTCATGAGAAAGTAATAATTATTATTGACGGAGGCGCAAGAAAAATGTTTGCGGGGCCCGAGCTGGCTCTAGACAGACCTATCTACTATCTCTATCAGGGTGTGACTTTGAACTGTCAGTAAAATACTAATACTATTACTGTATATAATAGGGGCGGACTACTAAGTGATTGACTTGCATACTTAATTGAGACAAGGCATATTGAGTTTAGTCCGGTTTCCAGCACACTAGGGAAAGGCTCGTTCACCGTGTGGTCTCCATGAATAGTAAAACATCTTCCTTTACCTTTGTTTTCTTCTTCTATTTTATTTGTTGTCCATTGGTAATATCCACGTCTGTTTTGTTTAACCATTTTTACAAAAGAGTGATCTTAGATTTGGACATCATAATGTTTTAAGAATTCACTATTCACACTCATACAAATGGATAATTAGATAAATGTAAATTATTCTGACCAACACATCAAGCTAAAACAAAGACAAAAACAATATAACTGAACTGACAGGAGTAACAACAAGTGTAATGGTGGATGGCGGGCAGTAGAAGAAGGAAACAGTCTTACTGGTGGGGGCAGTAAGGTGCATGTGCATGCAGGTAAAGTGCCGGAAAACCAGTTTATAATCAAAGTAGGCCTAATATGCAAATCTGTTGCTTCATTCGCCAAAATACAGGATTTCAAGCTACACTACTTGCTTTTTTGTAATCACTCCAACTTTTTTTTCTCTACTGACTACTAGTGGCACCCACGTCCCCTTCCACTACGAACGCTGTTATATGGTGGAGAGTAGCTATATACACTGTTATATGGTGGAGCAGTAGCTATATACACTGTTATATGGTGGAGCAGTAGCTATATACACTGTTATATGGTGGAGCGAGTACTATATACACTGTTATATGGTGGAGCAGTACTATATACCTGTTATATGGTGGAGCAGTAGCTATATACCTGTTATATGGTGGAGCAGTACTAAATGCACTGTTATATGGTGGAGCGTAGCTATATACACTGTTATATGGTGAAGAGTAGCTATATACACTGTTATATGGTGGAGCAAGTAGCTATATACACTGTTATATGGTGGAGCGTACCTATATACACTGTTATATGGTGGAGTAGCTATATACACTGTTATATGGTGGAGAAGTAGCTATATACCTGTTATATGGTGGAGAAGTAGCTATATACACTGTTATATGGTGGAGCAGTAGCTATATACACTGTTATATGGTGGAGAAGTAGCTATTACACTGTTATATGGTGGAGCAGTAGCTATATACACTGTTATATGGTGGAGCGTAGCTATATACACTTATATGGTGGAGCGAGTACCTATATACATTGTTATATGGTGGAGCAGTAGCTATATACACTGTTATATGGTGGAGCAGTAGCTATATACACTGTTATATGGTGGAGCAGTAGCTATATACCCTGTTATATGGTGGAGCAGTAGCTATATACACTGTTATATGGTGGAGCAGTACCTATATACACTGTTATATGGTGGAGGAAGTAGCTATATACACTGTTATATGGTGGAGCAGTAGCTATATACACTGTTATATGGTGGGAACAGTAGCTATATTACACTGTTAATGGTGGAGAAGTAGCTATATACACTGTTATATGGTGGAGCAGTAGCTATATACCCTGTTATATGGTGGGAGCAGTAGCTATATACCCTGTTATATGGTGGAGCAGTAGCTATATACACTGTTATATGGTGGAGCAGTAGCTATATACCTGTTATATGGTGGAGCAGTAGCTATATACCCTGTTATATGGTGGAACAGTACCTATATACCTGTTTTATGGTGGAGCAGTACCTATATACCCTGTTATATGGTGGATCAGTACCTATATACCCTGTTATATGGTGGAGCAGTACCTATATACCCTGTTATATGGTGGAGCAGTAGCTATATACACTGTTATATGGTGAGAGTAGTATATACCCTTTTATATGGTGGAGCAACAATACCCTTTAAAATTTGGAGAGTACCTAAAACAATTAATGGGGGAAAGAATCTATTTACCCTGTTAAGGGTGGAAATTAGTATATACCCTTTAAATTTTGGGGGACAGTAGTTTAAATACCCGTTATAGGGGGACAGTAGCTAAAACCCCCTTTTATATGTGGAACACTATATACTGTCTGCATCACCTTGCTTTCAGTAATTCTTTTTTATAAATACAAAAATCAGATATTTTAAAAAAGTTATTTTTATTAAAACCTATCTATGTTTTTAAAAAATATTTTATCTTCAAAATTGTGTTACTGTTCATTTTCACTTGAATTATGCCCAATTGATCAAGTCCTATAAAGTGGCTTGTTTAATCATGTTAATAGTCGGTGGCGCTTAAAATATTTTGAGATTAGA
Source organism: Timema cristinae (assembly GCA_039000515.1). Taxonomy (NCBI): domain Eukaryota; kingdom Metazoa; phylum Arthropoda; class Insecta; order Phasmatodea; family Timematidae; genus Timema; species Timema cristinae. The sequence continues at coordinate 3,892,903 of JBCFYV010000024.1, forward strand.
ATGTGTATATTTTTTTAAGTATTATTGAACCATTGTTGACAAGACTCACTTGCCATATTTTGAATACATTATTTGATTTCAATAATAATTTGCCATTTGATATGTTCAAATATTGATCTCCAAATTACTATTTATCTGTATTTTTTTAAATATTTGATCAAAATATTCAGTTATACTAGATTCATTAAATTCCTCAATCATCATTTAAATGTAGAAAAGCTAAGATTCTTAATTTTATAAACACTATCGTCTATAGGAGTTCAGTATTAAAAGTTTATTAAGATCTAGGTCTACTTATTCATATTTGTACTGTACTTTAATTACTCAAATATATGATTTTATTACAAATGTGAGAAGTCCATTATTATATAAAATAAGGTTGTGTAAAATACATAGTGTACTTATTTTTGGCAAGGGCCTCAACTAAGCTCTGCACAAAATATTTGTAAACAAAGCATTACATCATAAAATGCTTGAAAGTACGCTATAATGACAGTGTGGTTTATAATTATCATGTTCATTTGCTACAGGTATCACAATTGGATGAAATCTCCTGAACTTCAACAACTTACAGCCTCTGAGCCGCTGTCTCTAGAAGAAGAATATCGGATGCAACAAAGCTGGTCTGAGGATGAGGACAGTAAGTACCAAATAAACTAATATTGTAGCTTATCCTCAGATAACAACATAATTAGAGGCCAGGAAAGGCAAACTATAATATTAACATTTTAATAATAAGAAAAAATTTGTAAGCAAATATAAGATATAAATGAAAGTTCATTAAATAAGACAGAGTATTAGAGGGTAATCCTAGCGGGCAAAAGTTTTTGTGGTACACATAATTTATACACAAAGAGTAAGACGGCATGACAACATGACAATGATGACAGTTAACACTTCTTCTTTATAATGTCATGAGAAATGACCCAAGGGGCTTACATAAAATGTGAATATAATGTTGAAAAATATATCTTGATCACTTCGTCTAGTAGCCTCCCTTGATTCGGCCAAATATTCAACATGTTAATTACTAGACGGCTCTTTAAGAATCCTATCAGAACCATGTCATTAGAGATTTCTCGACACATGTTCACAGGATGAAGAATATCAGAACAAGTGTCAAATCTCGAGTATTGTAGAAGGAAACCTGCTGTACAGAAGGAGAAAGGGGTGTTCATCTTGTTGCTAGTTGTACGGGTCTTCCATCTCTGCCTAGAAACCAGGGTCTTGAACATGCAATCAGGCACGTGAAATTAGGCACCAGTCTGCTCTGTGAGCCAGAAGACAACTGAGTCATTGCACACGTCCTCATCTTCAAGCGGGCACAGGCGGTAGATATTTGTAGGCCCAGACCCGCTGGTCAAGTCTCAGGTCACCATGACAGCAGTTTCCACGGTCACATCTCAAGTCATCATGTTATTTAATAACACAGACTACAATAAGAATTGAAATGAATACTAAAAGTTGAATAGACGAAAATGATGTAAATGTGTAATCAGTTTTATACAGAGATTGAGCAATATACTAAAGTAAACAATGATATGGGATAGAAAGTGGACTAAAAATACTGTGTACAAACATAGTTGGCATATTTAAATGAAATGCAGGTCAAATATAACATACTCTAAACTCCTTATGAAAGATTATTTTTAGAATGTTTTCTAAATGTTTTCAAGTGATCATGCCAACAGCCTCTGTAGTTCCTGTGGTCATGTCTCAGGTCACCATGGCAACAGTTTCTGCAGTTTCCGCCTGCGCATAATATGGTGAACATTAGTAGTATTATAGGAAATAAGTAAGTTTTAAGACATTCCTAAAGGTGTTTAGGGCATCTACTGGTAGGGGATGGAACATAATGGCATCTACTGGTAGGGTGATGGAACATAATGGCAGATGTGTACTGGACTTTTTAGTATGTACGGAGGAACGCCCTTCATGCACTACAATATGTAAGAGTGAATTGCCTAAGACTGTGGGTACATTTCATCCAACTTGTACCTTACTCACCTCCACCTCAGTAGTGTCATTGTGGCTAGAGGCAGAGAATACCTGATATTTTTGGAAATAATATAAAAATCAGGTAACTTAACTACCATGCTTGATTTTTTTTTTAAATGCTCAACCTAAAAACTAAAATAAAAATGAGAGTGTTTGATTCTTGGAATTTAACACAATGCATAGCCTAGAAATGGTATACTAACATGTGATGGTTGAACAATGTTGGCTTTTTTATTCAGTAGTGTCTTGTGACCAAAATTCTTAAACAAGCTTGGAAGGGGAAGTCCCGGAGTTAAAAAAAAAATTATACTTCAAGAAGCTATTTGGAGTTTTTTTTAATGATAGTTGTGGCTCTGGGCGGCCTTCTGTTCTGTGATTTACATTATTGTGTTTTTACAGGGTGTCTACTGGGTCACGAAAGTCACGAAAAATGTTTTTTTTGGGGGGGGGGAGGGGGGGGAAGTCATGAATTTTTAATATTTTTGAAATAAAGTCACGAAAATAATTTTAGTTTGAATTTCCCGCGCATCGTAACAACACGAAATGCTTCAAAGATAGCACTATCCACTACACGTGATGGCACGCGCCAGTCGGAAGTTGCCTGATTGTTTTGTTTGTGATTCCAACGACAAGGTTAACGTTCGCCATCTTGTATTAAATTTTAATGGTGCATTCTACTTGTCTCATGGGGTGTGTGAGTGCATTATGCCATGTGTGTGTCTACAAATAATGGTTTTCGAGTGAATGAATTTGAATTCAGGTTTTGTAGATGATACGGGAAAATACCAGGACATTTTCTACACAAACCGTGCGTTCATCTGTGTTGTGGATCTGGATCAAGATGTTGGCGGCAATTGTCAATTTTTTTACGCTTTCAGTGATCTGATTGCAATTTGAAGGCGGTGTAAAATGTATATTATAATTTCAAATTAACGTTGGCGGCAAATAGCAATCGTTTTTGCAGTGAAATATGGTGTATTTTTTATAATATATAAAATAATACTATTAGTGTTAATATTTGATCCTTGACGTAATTCATTTAATTTTAAAGACCATTCATTCAAAACAGTTGAAATTTACCAATTTTTAAAATGATTTTCATTGTCTTATGGGCTCATAAAATATTAGGCCTAAATTATTTTTTAATCGTGTGTTGCGAAAAAATCCATAATTTTTTGGGGGGCATTCAAAGATTTTATGTGTGAAGTTTAGGCTAATCTGTTAAAAGATGCCTGGTAAATGTTCGTTCAAAGAGTTTTTGCTGACTGTTGAAGAAAATAAATACTCAAAGTGGTTGCGCCCTGTTGAAGATGACCAGTATAAGGCTTATTGTACATTTTTGTAGATCAAAATGTATATAAGCCACAGTGGGTTGAATGGAGTGAAAATTCATGGAAAGGTAAGAAGCATTTGGAACTAACCTTTGCCCTACTCCAAGGTAAGTAAAAAAAACAAAAAACGCTCAGCTTTATATATTCTGAAAAAGTTTGATGTAAACAGCCAGAACCAACAAAAGAATTATTACCTTCCACAAGTAGGCCTACTTCTGAAAATGATGTATATTTGGTTGCAGCTTTGTCTACATTAGTTGTTTCATCTTCCTCATCTCATGGAGGATCTCTAGTAAATTTTGTGTAAATGATGATAGCTTGAAAGCAGAAATTCTGTGGTCCATGAATAAGGTTATGACTCATACTTCTAACAGAGGTTTATGTATTTCCAGTGATCTTTTCTCAATCATGTTTCCTGACAGTGTAACAGCACAGAAGTTCAAAATGCAAAAAGACAAACTTGGCTATTTGACAACTTGGTCTTGGCCCCTTCTTCCAAGAAAAAACTCGGTGGAGTTAAGAAGATTACATTTTTTGCAGTTTCACTTGACGAAAGTCTAAATAGAATTGCCCAAAAAGGACAAATGGACATCATTGTCCGTTATTGGAACTCAAGTTTAAATGTGGTTTCGACCCGATACTTGAACTCTGTTTTTAGGGCATTCTACTGCAGCTGACCTCCTTGATTCCTTTACGTCAGTTATGTCTGAATTAGGACTGCCTTTAAAGAATGTTCTACAAATTGCTGTTGATGGACCTAATGTAAATTTAAAATTCCTTAAGGACTTCAATCAAATGATGGGAAAAAATTTAGATAACTCTGAAGACAAGAAACCTATTGATGTTGGCACATGCTCTCTTCATACAGTTCATGGGCTTATAAGACTGCTTATAATAAATGTGAATGTCAAGTTCATAATTTTCTGCGTTCGTTGTATTATCTGTTTAAATATTTTCCATCTCGAAGATCTGATTACATCCTCTCAAGTTGATCAGACCTCTTTCACTTAAAATGTGTTCCATCAGATGGGTGAAAAACTCAAAAGTAATTGAAAGAGCCTTGAAAATGATTCCGCATTTAAAGAAATATGTGGCTTTTGTGTGTTCCAAACCACCTGAAACAAAGAATTTCGGTGTTGTACGAGACTTCCTGAAAGATAACCTTCTTGAAGCAAAACTCTTTTTCTTATAGTCAGTAGTAGGAGAAGTGGAACCATATCCTAAAATATTTCAAAATGACAATCCAATGTTGCCCTTTGTACATGCCGAACTTTATTCGATGGCATGTAGCATTGCTGCTCGTTTCCTTAAGGCAAAGGTTATAAGCAATGTGAAAAACTCAGGACACTCTTGGCAATTGATGTCAAAAATGAAAATCTATTGAGCTTTTCGGACGTAGACATAGGCTTTGGTCCAAAGAAATTTTGTAAAAATGTGAAATAACTTGATGTACAGCTCTTTAGAAAAGATTGCAGTCACTACTAAGTGAAAATGTTTCAAAAACTGACTGGGCCTAGGTCTCCATTACGAAAGTGCATGGTGAAAGGTGCTTTATGCCTTTCTCAAGCAGTAATGACTAGTGGCACTCTAAGAGTACAATGAGTTAACATAGCACTCGAACAACTCACTTCAAACAACCATATTGCATACATTGAAGCTGAACATATAAGAAAATACTACCTTGAAATCTTTGAGCAGTCTTCTGTTCAAGAAGCGCTGAAGACATTTGATTTCAATGAAACCAAACTAGAGTCTTTTCTCTTCAACATCTTCATTAATGCAAAGCTTGCAAGGCATTGCTGTCATTTTGCACGATGATATTTACAATGTTTCATGGAAACAGTGCTGTCGAAAGAGGTTTTTCAGTAAACAAGGAATGTTTGGTTGAAAATATGAAAGAGCGTTCTCTAATCTCCCAACGCAGCATATATTCACGGTTCAGTCGGTAGGTGGCATAAAGAATGTGGAATTTACAAGTGGGATGCTGCATGTAGCTAGGCGAGCAAGTTCTAAAAGGAGGGAAGCAATTGAAGAAATGAAGAAGAAAGAAAGTGAAGAAGCTAACAGATCAAAAACAACATTGGAAACTGTAAAAAACTCGAGGCAAAGAAAAGAAAACTTCTCCAACAGGCTGAAGAAGAGACTTCCGCACTTCAAACTGAAATCGACTTGGAGAAGAAACGACTGAGGCAGATGTAAATCCTGTATGTTGTGATTTTGTATATGAACTAAATATTAGGTGACAAATTTGAACAATATTAGATTCTTATGTTTGTTGAGAGATTTCAACCTCTGGGAGCTTCAAACATCTTTAATTACAAGTAAGTTTTCTTGTTGGTATGATTATAGTAATAGTTTTTACTTGTGTTTGTTATTATAATATCTAGGCCCGATGTACAATATAATGTTCGACCGTTTGCTGAAGGAAATTTTTTTGCACCACGTCTTACTGCCCGTTTGGGCTATACACCCCCGAAGGTATTTTGTGGTCAAAAAAGGTCACCAAAAAGTCACGAATTTTTGTTCCTCTAACTGATTAGAAACCCTGTATTACTTACTATAGTCATATACTTATAAACTTTAGTTTGTTAGCTTCCACTGATACACACATCAAAACAAAAGCACCTGCTACAATAAACTCCACAAAACTCTAAAGCCCGGTACACACAACCTAACTTCTTGTACAATATCTTGGTCACATGGATTGCATACAAATTTTAATTATAGGAAGAAAGTGCAAGTGAAAGAAGCGCACACAAAAACTCCACACAGAAAAAACCCACAACCATAAAAGCTCACAGGAAAAAGGCCATAAGGAAAAATGCCTACAAGGAAAAAAGCCCACAGTGAAAAAATGTTCAAACAAAAATACTCACGGAAAAAAAAGCTCACACTAAAAGTGTGAACACAGAAAAAGGTCCATAGAGACAAATGTCCCCATTCATTTTTACTTTCTCATCAAAAGAGAAAGTATTGTAATTGTGAAAACATCAAATTTGAAATAAAAATTTTAAACAAGAAAAAAAAACTGCATTTTACAATTCTTCAATCTTCTTGTCTGTCTGTCTGTCTGTCTATGTATGTGTTCAAACTTGATATTTAATCAGTTTTACAAGCTTACACTCTGGAATTTTTTTTCATTTTCACCCTAGCCCTCAAATTAAGGGTGATGAGTGCTTTTTTTGAATTCCAATTTCAAAAACGGTTTTAACGATTTTGATTGAAATTGATGTACAGACTATGTTTGACCTCCAAAATAAGTGAGATAACAACTTATATTTGTTTTTTGGGTAATTTTAGAAAATTCTAAATATTTTGAAAGCGGCTCTAACGATTTTGTTCCAAATTGGTATCTGTGGTATGTATGTCACTACAAAAATAAATGGTACAGAACTCCACACGGACTTTCTCGCTCTAGTGTTTAAAAAGGTAGATATTTTCTCAAAATTCTATTATAAATACACTAGTGAACCCGAGAACAAATTGTGCTATAATTACAAACAATTTTTTTGACTCATGGTTTTAAATTTTATAATTTTATTTATAAGGAATAAATGTCTTCATTTGTACATCTGGACCAATAAAAAATATTGATATTGGCTCTCCAAGGGTCAACACTTCTTATTAACGTTTTGACTTCTGATTAAAATATTCAACATTTTATAAGGGGATGCACATTGCTATGCATTTGCTATTAAATTTCTTTTATAAATTTTGACCAATTAAATAGGTAATTATAGACTGTTGAGTCTAAAACGAGAGAGATAAATCATTGCTGTAACAGAGGTGGATACAGGAATGGAGTACCACTTCAAGAAACTAAACCAATTAAATAGGTAATTATAGACTGTTGAGTCTAAAACGAGAGAGATAAATCATTGCTGTAACAGAGGTGGATACAGGAATGGAGTACCACCTTCAAGAAACTAAACCAATTAAATAGGTAATTATAGACTGTTGAGTCTAAAACGAGAGAGATAAATCATTTGCTGTAACAGAGGTGGATACAGGAATGGAGTACCACCTTCAAGAAACTAAACCAATTAAATAGGTAATTATAGACTGTTGAGTCTAAAACGAGAGAGATAAATCATTGCTGTAACAGAGGTGGATACAGGAATGGAGTACCCCCTTTCAAGAAACTAAACCAATTAAATAGTTAAATTTATAAAGACTGTTAAAAGAAAGGGTTACCAAAAAAAACGGAGAGAGATAAATCATTGCTGTAACAGAGGTGGATACAGGAATGGAGTACCACCTTCAAGAAACTAAACCAATTAAATAGGTAATTATAGACTGTTGAGTCTAAAACGAGAGAGATAAATCATTGCTGTAACAGAGGTGGATACAGGAATGGAGTACCACCTTCAAGAAACAAACCAATTAAATAGGTAATTATAGACTGTTGAGTCTAAAACGAGAGAGATAAATCATTGCTGTAACAGAGGTGGATACAGGAATGGAGTACCACCTTCAAGAAACAAACCAATTAAATAAATGTTAAAGTCACTACTAGTTATATTGTCATGTAATACTATCTCACTAACCAGATTTCATTTTTTAATTGTTATTGGTAATATTATTAAATGATTAATATATAATAATTATTAATACAATCACATTAAGTATTAAAATGGTGAAAATTGTTATTAATGAAACTACCCAAATTTAAGTTGTGTGCATCTCACCTTGTTGCACAAACATTGCTTGGGTTTAAATTTATTTATCATTTGTATTATTACTATTTCAATTATTAATAATAAAAATAAGATCTTTAAAATAATATTTTTAAATAACGTGCTTTAAACAAAATCTTTGAATAATACCACACACATAATGTGCTAATTGTTATAATGTTTAAACTTATTTCCCTCTTAATAATCACTAAATATGCTCTTATTATTTGTTTTTACTAAATATCAATACTGATCACAAATTTCGTGTTTACCCTTCATTAGAGGATTATTCTAAAGTTTAGCGTTACCTGAAACATTACTCAAAGAATTCCTCTCAAAGTTTGAAGTATTTTTATGTCAAAATTTCTTGAAGCCCCCATCCCCCGACTCAATCCCGATAGGAGCCCTGCGTCCTCCCACCCTCACGAAAATCCTGGATTCACCCCCGTGCTGTACAAACACTTACCCCAAGAGTTCAAAGGAAAAAACAACAAACTTCTTGAGGAACTTACTTATTTAATTACCCTATGGCATTAGAGAATTATTGCGTTTGAAATTAAGTATCTCTTCACAACTAAAGCTTACAAACTATATTGATATATTTGCCAATATATCAGAAACTATTGGTTTTATAAAAATATATTTCAAATAAAAGTCTTTTACTTTTAATAGTTTTAAAATTGTTCAGTGATAAGTTTTTTGGTATCTCAAATAGTTGCGGAGATATAAAACATTTTTGCTTCTGTAAAGAACCCTAAAAGTAATTTCCATGGGAAAGTGAAAAAATCAATTTTTTTTTATAATCTTAATCAACGCCTAGGTGCGAACTTTAATCAAAATCGTTATAGCCAATTTTGAGAAAATTGAACTTTTCTCAACTAGAATTTATGCACCAGACAGAATCCTTAAAGTCATTCTGACAAAAAAATTGAGGCTATCCATTTAGTTGTAATACTGATCAAAGTTTAAAAATGAAATTTAATCAAAATCGTTAAAGCCAATTGTGATAAAATCAATTTTTTTCTCTTATCACCCTTAAGGAAACTACCCTTAATTTTAGGGTTGGCTATCCAATTAAAAAATTTCCTCGGGGTGACCAATATAAAAAACTCTAGATACCGAGTCTTAGCCCAATCTGTAAAATAGTTTTAGGCTCTAGCCCAAGGTACAACTGACAGACAGATAGACGGCATTGCGGAAACAACTTTTTCGGATTTGGAGGATCGTGTAACGTCGACCTACATCAAAATCTTGAGCTCGGTTTTTCTTAGGATCATAATATTTTCTTACCTGTAAGGTAGTGAGAAAGTAAAAATATTGATACTGGGTCCCCAAGGGTCAACACTTCATATTAAAATGTCGACTTCCATTTGGAAATTTTTTAGAGTGATAGTCTTTATTTTATGTTATGTAAATGTAGCCTACTTATAAATTACACCAGCATGTAGATCCAACTTAAATGTATAATAACCATTAAATATAACTCTATTTTGATATATGTTTGTATTTTTTTTATCCTAGCACTTGTTGTAAACATTGGTTATGTTGCTGTATCAGGGTCAGGATTTTGATGACCTAAAATGTGTCAAAAAATTATCCATAAAATGACACTAAAGACTCCAAAAATTTACTATAAATTAACAAAACGACCCAAAAAAGTGAATGCAAACTCTCTGAATGCACAAGAATAAATCAAACACGCACTTTACAAGTGAAACTAAAAAGTAGTAATGCAAAACCCTAATCAAACTTGTTTTCTGTTAAAAATCAACCTTAATTAATAATTTTTTTTGTGTGGGCATTTTCCATGTGAGCATTTTTTGTGAGCAATTTTTTGTGTGGCCATTTTTCATGTGAACATTTTTTGTGTGGGCATTTATCCTTGTGTACATTTTTCCATGTGGGCATTTTTCCGTGTGAGCATTTTTCCATGTGAGTATTTTTCCATGTGAGCTTTTTTCCTGTCTGTATTTATGACCGTGGGGTTTTTCATGTGCACTTTTTTCCGGTCACCACACATTTTAGCCAGTGACTGTTCACACAACATTTGTGATTGCATACAATATTTGAAATAAACATGGCACTTTTGCCCTTTTTTATGGAAAAATAATGATTGAATGATTTGGAAAATATTATTTTAATGTAAATAACTTCTTCATTCCTAAATATTATGAATGATTATCTTTTTTTTTTCAATCTTTAAATACTTTTATTAAATTTTTTTTATATAAATATTTGGGGTTTAACCTTCTTAGATTATAATTATTTGTTTGTTTTGAAGCATTTAGATGTTTTTATTATAATCACTCTTTTTAAAAAAAAAGTAACTGTCTAGCAGACAAAGTTTTCGAGTTTACAACTTAAAAGTTGTACAAGAAAAATTACTGATATAGGACACGTTCTATTTCCTAAATGTGTATACAATACATTGTGCAAAGATCTTGTACAAGTTTTGGTGTTTCACACAATGCCATCTTTAGGCTGCAACTTTATGTACAAAAGTTGTGTCTGTGTACTGGGCTTAAACGTGGTTGGAGGAAGTAAGGTGAAACCGTCCGGTTCTGCGCATGACGTCAGCTAGGGGGACTTGCCTTACTGCGAGCATTGCTTATCGAGTTATCTTAGATTTCAACAATACACCTTGTCTAAATCACTACAGAATAATGTATAAAGTATGTAGCGATCTTTTTAGAATGTGTATAGCAAGAATAATAGGGGCGTGAAATAATAAAATTACATATATTTTAACATCATTATGCAAAGTGAACGAACTTGTTAAATCCTTCAAACAAGGATAATAAAAACAATAGATTCATATTTTACTACTCAAAATATTATGATGCACACGTTGAAGAACACGTCTTGTTTCAATAACTCCACCAATATTAGATTAAATTATGAATGTCAAACAAAATCCTTGACTTGAACGAATAAAGCACAAGAAAAACGTAAATTGGTCACAACAGAAAACAATACAAAATATAATATGTAACCAAGAAAAAGCAAAGAACATTCAGAATATTTTAAACCATTATTAAGTAAACTTATATTCCTTTTTCATAATAAACACCTATTTTATAACTGCAATATTAAGGCCAAATTTATTAACTCTTTTGATTTTTTTAAATCTATGATTGGAAATCACTATTTTTCCTTTCTCATATAAATATAAAATAATGCAATCGTGAAATTTTTTCAACCTTGAAATTTTGATGAATCATTGGTTTAATATGCCCCAAACCCAAAAAATGAAGTTAACAATTATACATGTCCCTGGGTCTTGATCCTAGAATATTTAATGAAATTGATATTTAATATGGCTATAGCTCCGGATTTTTATTCAGACGCTAGCTTTTAAATTAAGAGTAATTTACTGAAAGGTGATTTGTTTAAATTTCAAATTTTTTACAAGTGCTTTAACGATTTAGTTTAAAATGGATATCCAATGAGTGTTTATCTGATGATAACACTGTATACTTGTTTCTCTGGTAAAAAATCATTTATGAGCAGTTTACTAATGAGTAATGGTTAATTTATTCCAAATAGCTTAATCTTTCTACATTTTTGTGGATAATAAAGTAAAATACGACATTGCAAAGACTTCTGGACTTGTGCAAAATGATCAAAACAGATTGTGGCTGGATGGAAATGTTATAATTAGCATAGAAGAAATAGTCTAATTTAACGAAGAAATTATTTTGTAAATATAAAAATTAAAAATAAATATGAAGGAAACAATATTAAATTATTTTAAATATTTAACAAGTCTCTTAAAAAATACATAAAGTTAGAAATTTTATCTTTTTTACTTTTTCCCCCACGTACATCTGAGTTATACGCTTTATTTACACAAAATAATATGGATATGAGAAATGTAAAATTTATAGGATATATATATATATATATATATATATATATACACACACACACAACCACACCTCATCTTAACTAGGAAGAGATGAGGAAACCATTTATGAAAACCCACCCTTATCACACTCAGCTGAGAATCGAATCTCATCCTTCACCCTCAATAGCAAACAAGAATAGATTGGCTTGACCAAGCTAAGACCATGTGATCACCTATGCCTGCCAAACTAAACAGTAAAAATCACTTGGTGTACATCTACGACAAGAGTTTCAAGCTTAAACATGCCGGAAGGCCATCTCTCGGAATCTAGTGGCGGACCGCAATTTCTTCAATCTATGCAAAAATGAGAAAAGGTATTTAATTTTGAATGAAATAACAAGTGATAATTTAAACATGTTTAGTTACGTAATTAAACGAATTTTCCAACAAAAATATACTCTTTGCTAAGTCAATATAATACAGCAAATGTAAGGAAGAAATTATTTAGAGCTTTCATGTATTTATTCCCACACTAGTCAAAACTTTCCGTTTCTCGAATAAAAACACCAAACTTTACTACGGTTGATTATTTTCGCAAGAAACTTCGTGGGCCACCAGTAGTGAATATGAATTTTTATATTGCATATCTAACATTTTAAAATACTGACAATCTGGTGGCAAATTGTAACAAATGGCAGAGAAACAATGAAAATATAATACACTCGAGTTAAAACGACAAAGTAGAGAAAATTCCTATTAATAAAAAATACAAGCTACAGTATTGCTAAACTTAAAATACTCAATTTGCAGTTCAATCTGATGTGTTTGTCCACTTTTATAAAATAAGTATCAAAAGAATATCTATCCACTCACATTGTCTGGAACGTGTACAGAGTCAAGTCTTATCTAGTTTGGTTTGTCGGCGACGGGGAGATTGGGGTTCGAATACCAACCGGGGCTTACTTACGTTGTTGTTCTTAAAATGTTTTTCCATCCTCTCTCCACGCAAGTTCCTACCTTATCAGTATACATATGAGGACTGTCTGAACAGGTAAAAAGATGGAGTTCACATTATAATTTTTTAAAAAAGTACAGGTTTTACTAATGCTAATAAAATAGTAGGACCTCACGCAAAAATATTAACAAAAATTAATTAATATATGTACCCGCTTCAGTTGTCAAATCCCAGAGTGGGGGCCCTTTCTTAAACGGTTTTTTCCACTTTCCTCCACGCAAATACGGGTACATTTAATCTAAATTTAAACCATCTTACCCCTAGCATATTTTCGTAGTTAAATATGCATATAGTTCAAAGAGTAAAAATTACAAGTGTCATAAACACATTTATTTAAAAAATAGCTTCTACATGATTTTGGATTTTGACTGGATTTAACGGCGATTATAAGTCTTGAAGAAACCCGTAGTGCAGCTTATTATTACTATTAAATTATAGATGATAATATATTAATGAATGTTTGTACAATTTATCTATAAAGCATCAAACATTGCTATATTTTATTTTGTTAATATAGTCAGGGGAAAAATTGCTTACAAGTTTTTAAATTATAATTTGTTCTTCCTCTTACATACTACTATCCACTTTCTTTTATTAAGTTAATCCTTCGGAAAAATGATATTTAATATTGCGGCCAATCTTGGCGTGATTCCTAATTTTAAACATTTAAACACGCTAAATAGGGAGTATATTTGAGTTGTTTCCCTCAAGTTTGTTCCTACCCGACTCCCCCGAAGCTGACGTCACGGCAAGAAGGAAGGAGTGAGGAGCAACATGCGCACGGTTTCACCTTATTTCCTCACACCACGGCGCTTAAAGATGTGTAGGCACTTGGGTCAGTATCTTGACAATATCAATTTCCCCTTCATGTCATAACTATCCCACTATGTTTTGAAAGGGGAAAGAAATATAGTGGCGTCAATTATAGTTGTCACCTTTCTGGTAAGATAATTCGAAAACTTGGCTGCTTGCATTTACATCACATGTGGGTCACATTAGTTAAAGTAATGGGATGAAAGTTGGACAATTAGCGACTTTCAACCGCCATCAGATGAACTAGTGCACTTCTTGTATACATGTTACGGTCACGGCCATGTATGGGACTTTTTGTTCAAACATTAAATAAAATAATTACATATCTTCAATCAAAGGTAAGCAGTGCTTGCCCTGACATGACGCCACTATTTAGTACACATTTACTTTGTGTTAAGATAACACCTAAAACATTGAATACTGAGGCAAAAAAAACAACAACCTAAAAACGCATTAATATTTGAAAAAAAAGGTGTTTAATAAACGCAGAAGATTTAAAATAAATATGGGATGAATAGGAAAATAGAAACACTCCAAAAAAATTGGAGAACGGCTAAGTCAAGGAATTTTGAAAAAATAATGTTTGGAAAATCTAAAAAACTTAAAATAATTTGAAGTAAAAGTTGGGTAGTAACCCTGAGTGTAGATATTTATGTAGGGTCACTTGGCCCACATAAGATGCCAAAACTGCACCATTTGGATGGCCACATTGTTGTGGATCATATCCTCCCAGAAACTGACAATCTTTCTGCAGTGTAATAGTATTAAAATTGTTTCAAGATATAAAATAAGATGCACCGTAAAACATGGTTTATTAGCAGACATTATCTACAATAATAATTGGGAACTCGTGTAGTACAACTTTAAAGGTTTCAGACAATGAATTACAAACTGCAGCTAAAACACAACCAAAATAGTCTCTCACAGTCCGGCAATCGCCCAAAAATAATATCATTCATTTAGGCAACTATAAAATATAACAAACATTGACCTTTTATCATAGCTACTAAAACAGTTTTGTATTCATCTGCCTCAAAAATGTTTTTACCTGCTTTGGCGAATAGGATAATGCAAGTGAAAAGAATGAATAAGGAACACAGGAGTTGTGTTAAGATGGAGAGTGGGAGGACGGGGTGAAGCAGGGGGGTACCCTTTCACCATTACTATTTGTAATGGTAATGGAAATGGTCATGAACAAAGTGGCAGGAAAGAACGAGAGCCATGTTGTTTGCTGGTGACTGATGGTTTGGTGGTAGAAGAAGAGGAACTACAGGAACAACTACAAGAATGGAATGAGGAAGTGAAAGAGAGTGGAATAAGATTTAGCATGGAAGTGTGAAGGGATGGTATTGACAAGGAAGATGATCAGAGCTAATAAAGCTATAAAGTTGAATGGAGTAGAGCTGAGAAAAGTATGGAATGTATAATATCTTGGAGGCTTTATTGAGGAGAAAGGTGGGAATTAGAGAGGAGAGGGGGAGTTAAATGAGTGT
The DNA here is from genome assembly GCA_039000515.1 of Timema cristinae. Lineage (NCBI taxonomy): Eukaryota > Metazoa > Arthropoda > Insecta > Phasmatodea > Timematidae > Timema > Timema cristinae. Next base: position 3,908,076 of record JBCFYV010000024.1, read on the forward strand.
AATGAAAAACAACTAATGTTTAGTGGGACATAAAATTTATGAATTTATGTTTGGGACAGTCACAATACTTAATATTCTTTGACAAAAGATTACAAATAGGTTTACTTGTTTTTGTGTTTTAAATAAACATTTTCTAATATTTCTTTTTATTTGTGTGTGATTGATTTCAGAATGCACATTTATCATCCTTGACAGGGTCATTTATGAAGTTAGTAAAAAAATGAGATTGGTAAATATTGAGTACAACCAGAAATAAAAGGGGATGAATGATAATGTGTCACAACTAAAACTATGCTAACGCATTGAGCTTCTTTTTTGAATAGTTGGGTTTGCAATTATTATCAGCCATATGGGCACCTGATTAATATGATATCAAAAGGAAAAACTCCATATTGAGACATCATTTTTTCTTTGCAAAAACTTTTCATTGACTCAGTTCATCCTTAAGAGATTTATTTACTCTAACCTTTAAGATAATTTATAAAAAGTATCTATATAAGTTTTATCATAATTTATTTTGTTTAAGGCACTGTTAGGAGAAAATGATTTTCACTGAAATCCAAACATCCATTTCAAAATAGTAGGGCTATATTTTATCACTGTTTAACTTAACTAAGATAAATAAATGCAATAGCCCAACCTTCATTATGTTACCTATCTTAATAAAATGAATAGTATGTGTGTCTGTCATGAGCTTTGCACAATATCTACAGGACACAAGTAAATTCAAATTATAGCCCTGGCAAAATATTAACACGAGTCTGACATTTCAAAATTAGTAGCCCTGGGCACAAACAGGTGCACCTCGAAGCTGCATTTAAAATGTTGTACTTTTTTTTTTATTAACAAAAAAAACTGGGTCTAAAGGGGTAAAATTAAAATATTTATTTCTGTCTGTTTGAAGCAAATAGAAAGTAGCGACTCTAGCATTCTATAATACAGTAATATTAACAGAGCTGGGTAAGTACAATTACACTACTATCATAAAGGCTGCTGGTTTGGGCTAAATAATTTAAATTTTATTTCCAGCCGCCATGATTGGAGACACAATCTGTTTTTTCATAGCAGTGAGGACGTGAGGACTGTGTAAAGTGGCTGAAGCAGAGATTATGATTGCAGAAGTAGCTTCTCGAGGAAAACGTAGAGGATGGGAAGCTTTGCTGCTCATGCTACGATATGGTGACAAAACTACTTTTGATATAAACACTCTAGACCTTGTATGAAACAAAGGGTGCTGGGATATAATTACAAAACCATTTTCTGGAATATAGTTTGGTACTATTTCAATTATTGGTTGTTCATTGTACAACATGAGAGATCACATGATAAAAGGTGATAACAAAAATAAAAAATAACATTCTTCCATTGTGCAGCTTTTATAATACCAGAGTCAGTCCTTGTCAAATAATCCAAATGTTTTAATTTTTTTTGGGTTTGTAGTTTTATTTTATGACCCTCTAAAAAAAAATTCTGCAAATTACGCTGAAATGCAGTTACAAAAAAATGGATAATCATGCTAGAAATGAGTAAAAAGCCTTGGAGGGGAAAGGGGGATATTTTGTAGCTTATTTTACAAGCTTTAAAAATATGATACTTAACCCTTGCTTACTACTCAAATAAATTTTACACATTGACTATTCAAGGGTCTGTCTGACCCTCCAATATAAACAATGTTATTTTGTTTAAATGATTAGCAATAGGAAATAAAACACTATTTAGTTATGAATTGAACACAATTACTTGTTATCTAAACAGTTTGACATATAATTATTGAGCAGTGTTGCAAATGGGAATTTTACAAGAAGAACAAACACTGTTCGTTTTTCGATCTTTTTTATAGGGGCAATCCTGCAACACTTTTCTTTTAGATGCAACATTAGCGACAGCTTGAACAGATCTTTCAGGCGTGGCAGTATTTAACACCCTTGATGTTATCATACGCAATCTTTTCATTGTAAATTCGCTGTCGACGTATTTTGGGGGCATAACTCTATGGCCAAGCCCGCAAAGGTAGTTAGGTCGATTTACTACTTTCCGTGACTGCATCATATATAATTTTACTATTTACGCCTTTAATATTAACCATTGCGTAAAATAACACCATCGGCCACCGTCGGCAATTTAGAAGTTGACACACTTTTGGTCCAAGGCGTCAACCCCGACTTTTGTCTCATCTCCGGCTTATTTTGTTGATCAGGAACGATTTTCTCTATCGTGATTTCATGCTAGAAATTTATAACCACAGCTTTGGTTTCTAGGGACATTATGATGCCATTGTTATTTTAGCTGTGAAGCCAAACAAAGACGATTTTACTTCTCTTGTTTTATGCGGTAAAAATTCTCTGAGGATATCCCCTTTATTTGACTTCACAGTCCCTACATATGTTTTGTTTTCGGGAGCACAGTTCTTCTAATAATTCAATGGACGAGAACCAATTGTCGCCAGTGATATTCCCATTATGAACCCCCAACTGAGGTATCAAGTGGAGTACAACTTGAGTTGGTAAAAGTGTGTCAGTTTTGGTCCCAGGTCGGTCCGATGTTTAAACTTCTGCTTTACCTGTATGGGTTTGGCATCAGTCAACATCACTTATCTTCAGACCGTATCTGGCAGATTTTTTCGCATTACATGCGAAAAAACCCCATCACCTTCTGAAAGGTGCTAGCATCTCATCGACAGTAAGAGTTGCTCCAGGAGAATAATTATTTTGACAATGACTTATCCATTCAGAGAAAATATTAGATATAGTCGTTAACTTGTTATCTCTTCTAGTGCTAGCATCAAACGAATCTCAAGCAAGATAACCAAAATCTAAAGCGCAGAGAGTCACTGTACAGTGAAAAATGTCATGTCCAGTACCATCTGAGGCCCAAAGGGGGATAAATTTTTTTTCATTTGAATACCCGCCAAATACCAATCCTATAAAACCGAGTTTTTTAATAGTTTTAGGGTTTTTAAAAATTTCTCCAAATTTAGATAAATAGTTTTTTAAAAATTTGTACTTTGTTGAACCTTTCAATCTTCATTTGTTTAAACGATAGTCTTAAATTTGTTCTGGGGGGGAAGAAAAAAAAAACAATGGGATCTTTTTCCTAAACGGATCGGCCTTTTTTTCCCCATTGTTTAAAAATTTTGGGAGCGGGATTTTTTGGCCCAAACATCATTTATTTTTTCCAAAAAATATTTTAAGAAATGCACGTAAAAACCAAGAATAAAATTTTTTTTTGGGGGGTATTTGGGGGGGGGAAAATTTCCTTTTCTTTTTCCCTCTTAAATTTCAGCAAACTGCAGATCACTAAATATTTTTTTCATGTGAAATCGAATCACTCAGTCCAAAATTTTTATAACAAACAAAAGCGTTTTTTCTGTTATCCAAAAAGGGGCAAAAAAATACAAGCAGGTAGAACACTGAAATTTGCAAAATTCCTCCACTTCAAAATCATCATCATCAAAAAGCTTCCCCAAATATCTTCATTGTAAGCCTATTTCACACCCCCATACCCTTAAAACAAAAACCAAAAATTTAAAAAAAAAAAGGCAAAAACCCTTGCTTAAGGGCACAAAAAAACCCTCTTAAAAAAATAAAATTTACACTAAGAAAAAACATTTAAAAAAAAACCCAATATATTCACTTACCAAGGGTTTGCATTAAGGTAAACGTGACCTGTCACTACTTTATTCCGAAAGAGGGGCTGAACCACCCCCAGCCAATCTAAATCAGGGGGGGGAGGGGGATTGTCTAAAAGTTTTGGGAAAAATTTTTTTTTCCAAATTCCATCATAACCATTTAGTAACCAAGGTTAACACACTATTTTGGGGGACAATTAAAATTTTCAAGCTCATCCATAAATTTTTACCTAAATTTTCTCCAAACAGAATTCAAAAACTCAAAAAAAGTCATACAAAATTTATTTTTTTAGTATATGTTATTTTTTTTAAATATTTTAAAAAAGCATTTTTGAAAAAGATTAAAAATTTCATTTCACAATTTTCAACATTTGACCCTTTCGTCCTTTTTTGATTTCATGGCCCTGGTAAAAACCCACTTGTTCAAACACATTTGTTACTCATCAAGGGAAATTTAGTTTTACTTATTGCCTTAAAGGAGATAATTATTTATTAAATAAAATGCAAAATTTTAAAGGGGGTTAAAATATTCTTTAAAGGGGAATTGTTTTGAGTGTAAAAACGGCAGTTTTTCACCAAACGGGTTTTTTTGGGGTTAAAATTTTTGATGATCGGGGTAAATTATAAAATTCACGAAAGAGGAACTTGTTTTTAAAATTAAAAAACTCAAAAAAGCTTTTGGGGGCCCAAATAATATTATAGAATTACGAAAAGGAAATAAAGCAAAGCGCACACTAACGACGCAAAACAAAATAAAAAAGGCACCCAAAAAAAGTTATTTTTTCCCATACTGGTTTTTTTTTCTACTTGATTTGGGGGGGGTGGGGAAAATAATATTATAATAATATATATTAATCAATCGTTTTACCAGATTTCGAAAACTATTCAGACAAAAAAGGGGGCAATTTTTCAACTCATCACAAAGCCCTATGCGTTTTGCCTTTCCCAATTTTTCTTGGGGGGAAAAATACACATAAAATGTAATGTTAAAGGGGAAAAAAGGAGCAAGGTAAGTTCATGCCAGTTGGCCCCGCATTGGGTTTGATAAAAAATAATTATCCAGGGGGGCTAATAAAAGGGCATTATTTTAAGATTATCAGGAAAACAACCAGGGGTTTCGTAATCCGGGGTGGGAAAAAAAAGGAGCACCTTATTAATCGGCCAAAAGGGCCCAAGTGCATAAAAATTTTAAAAAATATATAAAAAAATATATTTTAGGGAAAAGGTATGAGGATGGTTGGGGGGAACCACACCATTTTTTAAAAATTGAATTTAAAAACTACAAAAGGGCGTTTTTTAAAGGGGTGCATTCATAAAAAACCATTTTTCAGGTTTTCGAAAAAAAGGGAACTCGATGCTCAAATAGCACATTATTTTGATAAATAAGGGCCCGGAAAAATTTTTAAAGTGAGGTTTTTTCCTCGTCAAATTTGTCAACCAATTCAAAAACATCTATCGGGGGTAACTGGTTAAACAGAGAAATTCGTGTCCAAAACGGTGGTTTCCGGGGAAACTCATAACACTTTTACAATTTTAAATTAAGGGGGTATACTCCTGAAATTTTAAAACGGGGTTCTTAGAACCAAGGGCAGATGAACAGACATTTGTAAAAAAAGGGCCATTTTAAGAATAGTTGTAAATTCTTTTTGGGCAAGCTCTATTATGTGTATATAACCCAAAAATGGGGTTTCAATTTTGGGAATAAATAAAGATCAATGGGGCCTTGAAAATTAATATTACCGGAAATATGCATAACTTTTTGACGGTTAGCCTAGGGCATTATAAATACGAAAAGGTGGAGAGGTTGCTAAACCAGTTTTTGTAAGCTAAGACCGTTCTTTTGGCCTTTAAAGAAGAAATAAGTAAACACTTGTGAAAAAAAGAAAACGGCCTCCTTTTTAATCATAAACTATATTTGCAAGCCATTTGAGTAAAAAAAACATATTTTATTTGCTTTTATTTGTTGATGTACGTAAAGTTTTTACCAACTTGAATCTAATCTATTTTCATTCCCAACAATAGAACTTTGAACTTTCTTAAACATGGTCAAACTCAAGAATTTTGATTAGAATGTTAAATATACATATATTTTGGTCATACTTGTGTATAACATAATATCCCATTTACAAATATCAAAATCAAAAACTTTATTTTTTTAGCCATGAATACAAACAAACTACCATTGTGTCCTAGTATTCATGGTTACAATTAGGACTAATTGCCCGGGAAGTTCCAAGTTACGCTACCAGAATGAGCCTCTAGCACATGTTAAATATAAATTGTTTTTTTGGGTTCTTAATTTCCCAAAAGCGCACATTCGGGCATTATTATTCTATATGTCAAAAAAACAGCTGATTTGGTGTTCTTTTTAAACAAAAACATATTCTACTGCTTGCTTCTTGGTCATCTCATTTTAATTTTAAAATTATTATATTTTTTTTTCCAAACAAACATTTCTTTGAATGGATTCTTTTTGGGTTTTTGGAAGATTTATTTTGGGAAATTCGAACGTTTTCAAATGACGAGAGCGGAAGTTACCCAGAGGATTCGAACAAGAAGAAGGTTTCTGCATTCTCTCATCTTGAGATATAATTGGAAATTCTCACCCGCGGAATAAAAATTTGGGACATATTACAGTAGGATTATGCTTCACATCAGTAAATGGGATTAGATACTAACTTAAGGTGGAGGAATCCACAGAATGAAGATGGAGTTCCCCAAATTCCTATCTCATATAAATTACTCCAAACAAAATCTCACCAAAATTTGGGTTCCAGGTATTTTTTCAAGAAGCCTTTGTTTTTTTCCATTGTTGCAACATCACATTTATAAACCAAATTACTTTGACAATTAAGGAAATTATGCTTCCAAATAATTAGTTATAATTTAATGTCTTTTAAAAAAATATATATTTATTTTAAAATATATATATAAATAAATATATATAATATAATATATTGTTTTTAAATTTTTTGTCCTTCTTTGGAAAAAACATATAAGACTATGTGTTTTTTTAAATTTCTGAAACTTTAATTGTGCTTATCATAACATTTAATTTATACCTTTCATTGTTTAAATTATAACAAAATTTATTTTTTTTATGTTAAAGAATGGTTGGATTTTTAAATCAAATTTCAACAATATAAAATTACTTTATTTTATTGAAAATAATTTGCTTCTGGTCAAGTGAAATATTATTATATATTTTATCTATTTTTTTTTCTGTAAAATTTAATGATTGCTTTAATCCTAGAGTGTAAGTGGAACTTCACAGGAGGGTAGTAGGGAATTCTACTGAAAAAATATAAGACAAGCAAGTTAAACATTAAAAAATCTTGTTTACCCTCAAAAACATGGTACACCTCAAGGTAATATATTTATTGCATTGTTTGGAGATATTTTGTATATGTTGTTGTTTTCTGTATTCCCAAATTTTTGAGGTGTGGAGCTTGGTGATTGTTGGATTGATGGGCAAAAAGGTCATGTGAAGAATTGTAATTATCCAACCCTCACCCCCAGTACTCTGAGACATAGAGTCTGTTTTGGCAAATGAGCTAGCTTATTTCACAGCTGGTGAATGTTATGAATATGAATGGAAGAAGTGAAGTTATTTGTATATAATAATTTTTTTCATGATAGATTAAATTTTTTTATACTCAAGTTTGGGGTTTTTTTATTTTTTCTTCACAAGCTGGAAGAAATAGAAGAAAAGGGTTAATTACTCCGGGAAAAAATCATGGGGAACATGGTTAGTTCCAGTTCTTAAAAAGGAGGGGACAAAAATCTGTGCGATTACAAAATCACAATAAATAAAGTGTTTTAAATTTTCATAGCCCCCCCTACCACAAATTGAAGAAACGTTTGCTGCTTTCAGTGGAGGAGAGAAATTTACTAATTGGATTTTCAGCCGTCTACAACCAATTTGAGGTTTCAGAGGAAACAAGATACCTGTTAACGTGGAGTACACACAAAGGTTGTTGTAAACAAGCTACCATCTGGGACCAAGCCACTTGTACCATTTTTCAGAAAGCGGTTGAAAAGATTTTTTTAGGAATACCAGGAGTCATGAGTGGATGATTTAGTGGTTACGGAGTAAAGAATAATGAAGAACATTAGCGAACCTGTAGACATCTTTAGTAGGTTAGAGAAAGTGAAATTTAAATTGAATTTAGATTAAAGCAAGTTTTTTTAAAGTGAGATTAAGTATCTAGGCCACAGCATTGATAATTCGGGGTTAAGAAGGACCCTGATAAAGTAGCGATTGAAGAAGCCAAACCATTAACAGATTTACGAAAGTCAAAGGGTTTCCCCAGGGGATGGTTTAATGATTATGGTAAAATTTGTACCTAAATTATCTAATTTGCTAAACCTTCATATATGTACAGAATGAAGACCAGTTGAATGAATGAAGCTGCTGAAAAGGTTTTGTAAATACTAAACAGAAATGACTTCAGCACATTTTTATCCTAAAAGGTCATTAAGTTGGTTGTGTGATGCTTTACAATATGGAATCGGAGCAGTTTTAATAAACATGGAGCCTAGGGGACAAGAAAAGACCGTAGCATATGCCTCAGGGGTACTGCAAAAGTCAGAAAAATATTAATCAGTTTTTGGATAAAGAAGCTTTAGCTATTTTTTGGGGTCAGTGCATACATTTTACACTATTCAGTTGGGCATACATCTTATCTTACTAATATTATAATTTCGAAAGTTTGTGTGTTTGGATGTTTGTTGCTAAATCACGCCAAAACTGCTGAACGATTCGAATGAAACTTTGTACGTTGGTAGAATAGTCCTAATAACATATAACTTTTCCCCAAACCCTTTTGATTTTAATAATAATAAATATATGATTATAATGTATTGAAATGATGTTATTTAAGAATTTGTGAATTTTAATTTGTAAATAAAGAAAAAATAGTAATTAGTGTGACGTAATTTCATACTAATAAATGATAATTATGGATTTTTTTTAGCTATATATTTCAAAAAAAAAATATTATTTCATTTATTATTTAATTACTAATTATGAAGGAGAAATAAAAATAAAAAATTTATAATTGATAACTTAAAAAAATATATATTTCTTTTATTACAAATATTTTAAAAGTGAAAATTAAAATACGGCAAAATTATTTACACTAAACTGAGAAAAAGCATAGTTTATTTGAAAAAAAATAAAGTTTGATATTGACCAAAACAGTTTAGTTAAAAATTAAAAGATGTTACCAATTATTGCGGGATGGGTAAAAGCTAGTTTATCATAAGGCCTTATTGGCTATTTTTAGAGGGCATAAAGACATACCCCAAATGACTGCAGGTAGAATGCAAAGATGGGCTCTATTTTTAAGTTTTTTCAAATATATGCTCAGTATATTAAAATGTAAATAACGAGCAGAAGATGGCCTTTTCAGATTGTCAAGTTGCTAGTGGATTGTACAAGAAGGAAGGTAATTATCTTAATCTTGTGTTGAAGATAGGCAAACCGCTTGGAGCTTAAGAGGTGAGATCCAGTATTAAGAAAGGGTTTCCCTTTTATACAGTGGCAGGTGTCCAAACAGAACTGAGCCAATTATACAGACATTCACCCAGAATTTGAGGAAATTTACATAAACAACAGATTACTTATTGGGTTTCGGTTAATTATACCGAAAGATTCAGAGATCAACTGCTCGAATAGTTCACGGAGGATATTTAGAAAGAATAAAATGAAGGCTATTGCCAGGAATTAATTTTGGGGGCCAAAAATTGAAAAGGGAAATGGGATAAATTGTAAAAAGACTTTTTTACTGCGACAATCAAAGGCGAGTTTGCCGGAGCAGGCATTTTGGGTTTTATGTTGAATAAGTGAGCAACCTTTTGAAAGATTACACATAGATTTTTTTGGGAACCTATGAGCTAAGATGTTTTTGTTACTCATTGACGTATACACACATGGCCAGAATAACGGAGATGGATTGTAATAAAATTATTTCCAAGCCCACTTTAAGATAAACAAGGGAGTTTTTGGCAAATTTGAATTACCTAAGTTTTAATACAGATACGGATCACAGCTATTTCACTGAAAGTTCTGCAAATGAAATAGAATTTAAACATATTACCTCATCACCTTATCATCCACAGACAAAACTACAAAAGGGTTTAAAACTTTCAAAAAAATTCAAAGCATGTTGGGTCCAAAAAAAGATAAATAAATATATCACATTAATAATATACTTTTTTCTAAATATCACCTCATTTAACTACAAGGGGACCAGCAATAGGTTTTCTAGGAAAAAACCTCTTATTGGTTGGGGCTTTTTAAAACAAAAAAAAAAGAAGACAAGGCGGGCAAGTATTTCCGGGGATCGAACATCTCTTCCCAAAACTAAAAGACACAAAACCTATGAAACCAGGATGGCGACCACCCGATTGATAAGGGTTTTGGTAAAAGGCCTATTTTGTCCGACAATAATTTCCATTTTAAATAAAAAAGTAAATCATTTCTTTAAGGGGGGTTTTTTCACCAAAGGGGGGTACACAATACGGCATGTACATCTCCAAAGTGGGGTCCTCAAAAAAAAAGTACATAACTATGGCCCAACTCAAAATGAATATACAAGGTAATCACGACACAAAAACGGCAAAAAGGAAAAAAAACCGAGGTTTAATCCATTTTGAAGATAATTCACCTTTAAAAAATTACCATACCGGACATATACACAACAACACCAAAAGTGGGAGCGCTGTAAAAAGTCGGGCTTAATTTTAAAGTAACAACGACCAATTGGTGCATTAAACCATAAGAGAATTTATAGAGAGAAATTTTTTTTATCCCTTACATTATTTTGTTCCTGGGAGGGGGGGTTTAATTATTGATAAAAACAGGGCCCTTTATGCATGGTTTTTTTTTTTGGGATTTCCCCTGGGGAAAATATACCACTTGGGGCAAACACATTTTTATACATTTAAAACCCAACCAATATATAAAGAAATTGGGAATTGAATGGTTTCAAGGAAAAGTCGAAAAAATTAATCTGGGGGTGGAAGCTCTTTCTTGAGATTGAGGGGGTGTGGGGGGCCCGTAATCACACAGCTCTATTTTTAAATTTTATTTTTATTTTGTGTTCTTATTATATTTTTTCCCGGTTATTTTTTTTTTTAAAATGTTTACAAAATAGATTAAAAAAAAATAGAAACCAAAAAACAAAAAATAAAAAAACCAAAAAAATTTTTAAGGGGAAAAAAAAAAAAAAATTTAATCTCGGGGTTTTCCCCTTTAAAAAATCCTCCCCAAAAAAAATATTTTGAAAAAAATTGGGCCACTGGGGCCCAAAAGGGTTCTTATTTTGCACTCTAAATTATTTTCCCATTGGTCTTTTACCTATAAAATTTTCAATGGGATTTGGGTTTTCAGTTTCCCCCTGGCTATTTTGTTTGTTATTTAGTTTTAGGACCAAGTGCATCATACCTCTAAAAAGAAAATTTTGGGGGAAAGGATGGGCATGGTGTTTAGATTCATTTGGACATATTTGCCCTTTCCCTTCCCAAAAACCACTTTTATTAATTCCCAATGAAAACATAATTTTTTTAAAATTTGATGTTTATTGTCCATTGTTGTTGTGTTATAAATCTTTTTTTTTTGTTGCAAAATTATCCCCCAAAACCTTTTAAAGCCATTGGTAAGGTACAGGGGGAAAACGTTTAAAAAATTTAATTTTCCCGTTTATCCCAGCAACGAATCGACTGTGATTGAGGGGGTCCGATCACATAAAATGCATCTAACCCCGGGGTTTTTTCCTTGAAAATCAAAAAAAATTTCGGGTTTTAGGGGACATGTTTTCCTTTTTTCTAATTATTGTGAAATCATGAAAAAAAAAAAAGCAGCTTGTCCTAAAAAACATTCAATTGTTTCTTTTTGTACCGGGAATTCTTTTTTCAAAAATACACCATTTCAAAATTCATAATTTCCAAAAGCACATCATTGTTTTTTTAAGGTTTGCTTAGATAACCTGTATTTAAAAACCTGCCTGGTATTTTTTAAAAATTTACGTTTTAAAAAATATTTTTCTCATGGGGGGACCCCCTTTAAAAGGGGAAAAGGCCTTTTTCCACCCCATCACAAAAAAAGCAGGGGAATGGTTCGTGTTTTTTTATCCCCTCAAAAATTTAGAAGGGGCAGGAATGTTGGAATTGTTTTTGGGAAAAAGCCATCGCCCTATTTACAGATGGGGGGGCCCCAACCCCCCTTTCCACCCTTCGAACAACTGCACAACATCTTTTTGTGACAAACAGTAAAATCAGCATAAAAAAAGAAGCCATTAAAACCCGTTGAAAAATAATGTTATTAATTAAAGTTTTTTAACCCAGAGTGGTCGAAAAGCCCGGATACATATGGTTTCCCCCTTGGCATTTTTTCCCTAATTTTTTTTGTAGCGCCTTGCAAATTCCCTTTCTCCATTGTTCGGGGGTTGGCACTGGCAGGGAAGTGTGGTTCAAGTGCAGTCCAGATAGCCTCACAGGTCTCGGGAAAACTTTTTGGGGCCCAAAATTGTTTGTACCCCACGGGAAAAAACAAATTTTGGTAGTTGGTGGTGGGGTTGATCCCACCCAAAAAGATCTGAAAATAAATAAATAAAAAAAAATTAAACATTTGATTTTTTAAAAAAAAAATTCCCTTATAAAATTTAAAAAATATTTTTTTTTGGGTAGTAACAAATTGATTTTTTTTTTAAAATTATATAATAATGTTTTTTACATTTTTTTTACTGTAACGGGCCCAAAGGTTGGAAATAGAAACAGAGGGAATGAGGTGTAAGGGAAGTTCTTGGCCCGTATAATGCTATACTTTTCAACCCCATAAAATTTTCATATATGAGGGAAAATTGAAAAAAAGCCCCTGAAGGAGCAGAAGAAAAAAAACAAGGGGGGAAAAAATGAGGGTTTTCATCTTGCTACTATCATTCCCCTACCCCTTTTTAACCACTTTAAACACTAATTTTTACTAGTTTTTTTAAAAGTATTGATAGGGCCCGGGGGAAAAGTGCAAATTGATATGCACGCATGAAAAATATTTTTTATTATTTTTTAATATAGATCTAACTTTACTTAAAAAAATATAAAAATTTTTTTATTTGATATGTTTAATTTTTTTCTCTTTTGAAACTAGAAAAAAAGGGCTACAATTTTTTATATTTTTCAGTGAAGGAGTTTCAAAGACCCAAAAGGATAATAGACGCATTGGGAAATTTTGGAGGCATTTTTTCCTCTTAGGGCCACGTTGGATCTGGGTGCAAAAGATAAGAAGGGTTATTACCCTAAGGGACGTGTTAAGTTTTTAGTTTTGGGGATCATTAAGGAAGGGAAACGCACAATCTCCCCTTTAGCCCCATGAAAATGTGCAACCCGGAAGATGAAGTTGCTAAAAATAGAAAGGGGGTTATGAAGTTTTTTCCCATTTTGGGGGGGAAGAACAAAAACAAGTCCTTGGGGGAGCTGCGATGGAAAAAAAAACAGGCCCCTTTAAAAAAAAAAACTGAAAGTGATCAGTTAAAAAATTTTTGATGTCACCTACTCTCAGAGAAGCTGGGTGAAGAAAAATTTTTTCGAAACAAATTTCCCTTTCCCCAAACTGATGTGCAAAATTTCTTTTTAAAATTTTAAAAAGGGGATTGGGGGAAAAACAATCCATGGGCAAAAAGGGGAAAACCCAAACATTTTCAAAAAAATATTTTTTTATTTTCCTTTAAATTTTTCTGAGGGAGCCTCAATGACTTGAAATGGATTTAAATTTTTTTTTTTTCATTGAAAAAAAAATAAGTTTTTTTTACTACACGAATTTATGTAAAAATATATGTATGTTTCCTGGAAACAAAAATAAACATAAACCTTTTCCCCCTACTTTTGCCTACTTTTTATTTAAATACCTTACGAAGCTGATGAGGGCCTTTCCTTAATGTTATAAATAGACTTTTATTTGGGGTAATGGGTTTACGCCAAAATTTGGGTTGGGTTTTTTTATAAAACTTTTTTGGGGCCCCTAAAAACTAAAAAAACTTCAAAAAATCTCCCTTTTTCATTCGGAAGTAATTGTTAAAAAACTGTCTGGGTAGGGTTTGGATAAAAAATTCTTGCAGGGGGAATTTTTAATTTTCTGTATTTCATATTTTGTGTCAAGTAGGGTAAACCCGAAAAAAGAGCCCGGTTTTTCTTTTTCCTCCATCGATAAATTTTTAAAACCAAAAAAACAGCCCCCTTTCTTCTGCAACTTTTCTCATTAACTGACAGGACAAAAATTTTTATCCTATAAACACAAAAAGGCAACTAAAAACCAAAAAAACTCCCACGAAGCAACCAGTAGACCTAAATTTTTTCTTTGTTTTGGCCTTTTGGGGAGTTGCCCCTCTGTATTACGCACCTAACGGGCAGAGGGGGAAAAAATTTGGAAATTGTGGGTGCTGGCTTTTGTTTTGCAACAAAAAATCATTCATTAATAATTTTTCTTATTTTTTTGCTTTTTAAAGAAAAAAAAAAAGAAGGATATGGCATATATGGATGTAGAAAAAGCTTATGATAATGGAAATAGAAAAAAAGTTTGGACAGCAATGGAGGAGGCAAAAGTAAAAAGGGGACGAGTGGCTGGGGGAATTTAAGGAATATGTTTTTTAAAAATCATGTAGTCTTTAGAGATAGAGAGGGGGGGGACAGAGTGGCTCCAGTTAAGAAAGGGGAGTCAATCGGGGGAAGTGCCCTCTCACCATACTTTTGGGGAAATCGGGGGGGGGAAAAATGATCATGAAGAGAGGGCAGGGAAACTGGGTGAGGAAAAAATTTAAAGAAAACGTTTTGTTTGTAGGGGAAATTGATGTTATGGAGGGGGGAAAAGGAAGGGGGGAAAGTACGGGAACAGCTGCGGGAAATGGAATGGGGAGGTGAAAGAGAGTGGAATGAGATTTGTATGGTGAAAAGTGAAGTGATGGCGGGTGACAAGGAAAAAGAAAAAAAGGCCCAAAAAAGGGGATATAACTGGATGGAGTAGATGTGAAAAAAAACCAAAAAAGTGTGAAGTACCCCGGGGGGGGAGGGTTAGGGAAAAGGGGGCAAGAAAATATTTAAAAATGAAGGGGGCGGGGGGCCACAGGGGGGGTTTCTTAAAAAGAAACCAAATTAAAAGGTTTAAAAATTATCAAAAAGGGGGGGAAAATGGGGCTTGGGTTTTAAAAAGAAATAAAAAAAAAAATGGAGGTCATGGGAATTAAGTTTTTGAAGAGATTTGGGTTATAAATTTAAGATGTAAAAGGGTTTGAGGTTTTGGGGTACTGAGATGTTGAGGGAAGCTTTGAAGGAGATTTGGGATGGACAAGTAATGAGGATGGAAAAAAAAAGGATTCCAGGAAGATTAATAGATTGAAGTATGTAGGGAAGAGACCACCCAAGGGGGAGACCAAGGAAGGATGGGAGGAAAAAAAGATAGCGCAAGTGTGCAAGTGAGATAAGGAGAGGGGAAGAGGGCTTTTTTCTAAAAAGGGAAACCTTGGGCCACAGACCAGGGAAAAAGTTCCCTGGTGGGTTAAGGGTGTTGGGGAAAATTGCCCCTTTCTAAAAAGTCTTTGTAAGGGTTTTTCCCCCCCAGACCAAACACATACTTTCTTCATTTGGGGCTTTTTGTAGAAGCCTTATTTCAAACTCACTTTCATGGGGGTGAAACTCTTTATGAGGGGAGGGGTAAGAAAAGGGGGAAATGCACTCCACCAAAAACCCTTAAAAAAAGGTGTCCCCATTTTTGGTGGGGCCCCCGGAACTCCCCTTTTTGCTGGGGTAGTCAGGGGGTTGAGTGGGGTAACTTTTTGTTGAGTAATTTGTATTTGTGTGTGGGGGGGGGGGGGGGGGAAGAGAGTCCCCTATCCCCCAAAAAATTTCTTTTGTTTCCCCGGGGGTTCTGGTTTACAACACCCCATGATTGTTTTTACTGGTTAACTTACCTGGGGCAAACTGGGGAAAAAACCTCCCTGATGTCCCACTGGTTAAAATTCTGGGGGGGTATCTGGGGCACAAAAACCCCCCCTTTATCGTCCCATGGGTTAATTAAACCCGGGGCTATCTGGTTCAAAAAACACCCCCCATGATTTGTCCCCCCTGGTTAAAATTAACCCGGGGCTTTTCTGGTCACAAACCTCCATGATCGTTCCCCCTGGTTAACTTACCTCGGGCTATCTGGGGGAAAAAACACCTCCATGATCTCCCCCTGGTTAAAAAATTAAACCCCGGGCTATTGGTCACAAACCCCCTCCATGATCGTTCCCCCTGGTTTTAAATTACCTGGGGCTATCCCGGTAACAAAAAAACCCCCATGATGTTCCCCCTGGTTAAAATTTCCTGGGGTAAACTGGTCACAAACCTCCATGATCGTTCCACTGGTTAACTTTTCCTGGGGTATCTGGTTTTAAAAAACCCTTTCCCTGATTGTTCCCCCCTGGTTAACTTACCCTTTGGGGGTAATTTGGGCAAACACCCCCTTTATCGTTCCACTGGTTAATTACCTGGGGCTATTGGTTTAACCCCCCACCCCCCCATGTCGTCCCCCTGGGGTTAAAATTACCCGGGGCTTTTTTGGTCACAACCCCCTCCAAAGATGCCCCACTGGTTAATTACCTTGGGGGTATCCCGGGCCCCCAACACCTCCAAAAATTTTTTCCCGGTTAAATTCCTGGGGGAAACTGGGGAAAACCCCTCCATTGATGTTCCCAACCGGGGGTTGGGGGGAAAAACCCCTTTACCAAGGGGGGTATTCGGGGAAAAACACCTCCAAAACCCCCCCTGGTTAACTTAACCGGGGGGTAATTTGGTAAACACCTCCCCCTGATTTGTTTTTACTGGTTTTAAATTTCCGGGGGGTATCTGGGTCAATCCCCCCCCG
>JBCFYV010000024.1:3924698-4025657 GCA_039000515.1 Timema cristinae
ATGAACAATGCCGCATTCGGTCGCCTCATATCTAACAAGAGGGCTTACCGTACGATAAAGATAGCTACCAGGTGGGATGGGAAATTTGGAGCGGGTAACCTCATAGCCAGCCCTAACTTTAAAAACCGCTCGATAGTGTCAGAAAACCTAGTCATCATCGAGATGGAACCGCAAGAGATTTACTTTGATATGCCTATCTATGCGGGATTCGCCATTTTGGAAATCTCGAAGGTAGTCATGTACGGTCTGCATTACCAGGTTATGATCCCTGCCTTCCCCAAAGGTACGTTAAAACTTCAATACACTGATACAGACTCACTTCTCTACTACATGACTGTTGAGGATGCATACCAGAGACTCGCCCTGTTAGCTAATGACTACCTGGACACCTACACCTACGGACAAGACAATGTTTACAGGATGCCCGTAGTAAATAAAGGGGTGCTCGGTAAACTAAAAGACGAGACTCGAGGTCGGATCATCACTGAGTTCATTGGTTTACGTCCTAAACTCTATTCATTCTCAGTACAAGGAGATGGAGAGACGCTCAAGGCTAAAGGGGTGAAGAGTAGCGCGTTAAGAACGCTTTCATTAGAGGATTATCGTAATTGTTTGACAGATGAGACGATAGTCATGAGAGAGGCTCGTTCAATAAGAGCTGTAGGATTCAAACTGTACACACAAAAATTCAATAGGGTCGCTCTATGCTCTATCGACGGGAAAAGATATGGAGTACCAGGAACTGTCAATACTCTTCCATGGTCCCATTACTCTATCGGACCGTCAACTCTATAGTGTGCCAGTGAACAGTGCGTCTATGTGAAAAAAATCATGTTCTCTACAGTGTAAGTGATTAGAACTAAACCTAAAAAAAAAATCATGTTCTGTACTCTCTATAGTGTTAATGTATAAAAAATATTCATGTTCTATACTGTAAGTGATTAAAACTAAAAAAATATTCACGTCATGTACTCTATTGTGTTAATGTATAAAAAAATATTCATGTTCTATACTGTAAGTGATTAAAACTAAAAAATATTCACGTCCTGTACTCTATAGTGTAAGTGATTAGTGTTAATGTATAAATATTCATGTTCTGTAGTGTAAGTGATTAAAACTAAAAAAATATTCACGTCCTGTACTCTATAGTGTAAGTGATTAGTGTTAATGTATAAACAAAAACAACAATTTCAAGAACGTGAAAAAAACAAATAATTTAGTATGTATCTATGTGTTTTAAATCTTTATATTCATTAAATAAAAAAAACACAATTTCAAGAATTATAACTTGTGAAAAAAAACCAACTAATTTAGTATGTATCTATGTGTTTTAAATCTTTATATTCATTATACAAAATCAACAATTTCAAGAACTATAACTTGTGAGAAAAACAACAACTAATTTAGTATGTATCTATGTGTTTTAAATCTTTATATTCATTAAATAGAATTAATTATGGATGGTGTTTTTTTCATTATTTCTTTCCTTCCCTTCATCCGCCTCCTCTTCCCCTCATTGATTAAATAATACAATGAAAGTTATAATCATAAATTCTTTATTTTTTAAAATCTATTACAAGATTCATACGTTTAAAGCTAATTATATTAAACATTTATTTCTAATTTTCATTAAAAGTTAATTACATTAAACTTTTTTTTTTAAGTTAATTACATTAAACATTTATTTTCAATCATTAAAAGTTAAAATCATTAGAACCCTATTACAAGATTCATACATTAAACATTTATTTTTTTCAATCATTAAAAGTTATAATCATTAAAAGTTAATTACAAGATTCATACATTAAACATTTATTTTTTCCAATCATTAAAAGTTAAAATCATTAGAACCCTATTACAAGATTCATACGTTTAAAAGTTAATTACATTAAACATTTATTTTTTTCTAATCATCGTTAATTCTTTTACAAGATTCAAACATTTAAAGTTAATTACATTAATTCTTTACAAGATTCATACATTAAACATTTATTTTTTCAATCATCATTTGAACTCTATTACAAGATTCATACTTTAAAAGTTAATTACATTAAACATTTTTTTTCCAATCATCATTAATTCTTTTACAAGATTCATAATTATGGATGGTGTTTTTTCATTATTTCTTTTCTTCCCTTCATCCGCATCCTCTTCTCCTCATTGATTAAATAATACAATGAAAGTTATAATCAATAATTCTTTATTTTTTAAAAAATCTATTACAAGATTCATACGTTTAAAGCTAATTATAATAAACATTTACTTCTAATTTTCATTTAAAGTTAATTACATTAAACATTTATTTTCAATCATTAAAAGTTAAAATAATTAGAACCCTATTACAAGATTCATACATTAAACATTTTTTTTTCAATCATTAAAATTTATAATCATTAAAAGTTAATTACAAGATTCATACATTAAACATTTATTTTTTCCAATCATTAAAAGTTAAAATCATTAGAGCCCTATTACAAGATTCGTACGTTTAAAAGTTAATTACATTAAACATCGTTAATTCTTTAACAAGATTCATACATTTAAAGTTAATTACATTAAACATTTATTTCTTCAATCATCATTAATTCTTATAAGATTCATACATTAAACATTTATTTTTTCCATCATTATTTAGAACTCTATTACAAGATTGATACTTTAAAAGTTAATTACATTAAACATTTTTTTTTCAATCATTAAAGTTAATAGAGAATAGATGCAGTATTCCGTTATTAACAATTCTCGAAGTGCTTCCAGGCGTAGGAATGATACTGGAAACTGGCCAAGGCTGTATCAAAAGCGACAGACTCCCCAATGTTCAGAACATCCACGACGTCATCCATTATTTTCGTAACGAGTAACCTAGACGTCTTAAATAGAGTTTATTGGCAGGTGTTAACGCTTTCACTGTCCTTCTCTCAATGTTTCGAGGAAGACTTCGCCGTCTTGTTTTATCTAGTACGAGTACCATCTCCAGCGAGTCGTTTCAGATGTAGACGTAGTGATATCGTCTCGTCTCTAAAGTTGACGATATCTCCTCGCTCGTCAACAAGTCGTACCGAGATAGACTCTATTACTCGCTTCGTTACCGGACGGTAAATGATATTGTTAGGCGCTTCCACTATCTTATAGCCTGGTGGGACGGTCATGCTGAACTCGTGCAAGGTATGACTCGGTTCTCCGTTGACGTATGTCCCGCTAGCGAGACTACATTCTACACGGATCACATTCACGTGAAGAATATTCACAGTATTGGTAGATATGTGCGTTTTCCCTGCAGGAAGTATGACTGAGTCGAACCCTAGCAAGGATGCAAACGTACCAGGTCGGGTAAAGTCGATAGGTTTATTGCAAGTAATATAGCTTTTTAAAGTGCTAGGGTCACCGATAATCGAGAACTTTTCGTTACTCGGGACTTCCCTTCGCAAGAATCGATCTAACGCCTCAAGTTCATAGGTGCCTGGAGGGACTGTATACTCTTTACCATCGCAAAAAAATTATTATTACGTTCTTCAATATTCGGTATGGAATTGAACGTGGCCAGATTGATCAGTCCGATGAACCATTCTTCTTCACGATACTCTTCTCCGAGCAGGATATGCGGGAAGTAGTTCTCTGTCAGATTCGAACTCTGACCTGTCAGTGTAAGTGTCATAGACATATTTACTAAGTTCGAACGTCAACGTGAGTATTTAAGGAAAGCTAAACGAAGATGTCCGCATAAAACGGTCCCGTACTCTTGATACCGAGTATGATTATAGGTGATGGGTATTCCTCTGAGATATTGAACAAGTTCGAGCGGTGGCCTTAGATCACCGAAACTATCGAAGTAAACCGCCCGTTCACCGTTTTTCTTATACGCTACCAATGCGTACCCTTACCACTATCATCATCAAGATTTATGATGGCGTTCTCTATCTTCCAAAGAGGACCGTTAGGTAAAGCATCTCTCACAAATACTCCTCTAAAGAAGGGGATTTTTAGCTCGGCGGCGTACTTGCGCAGATCCGTTTCAGTAAGGGCACGTTTAGGTAGTCTTTTTAATACCGGGTAAGGCCGTAGATACATACCTTTCCCCATGGCGATAGCTTCGTGCGTACGATTATGTCTCTGAGCCTCGTTCAATTGTTTCGTATTCGCCTTAGCACTTTGTACGGCCTTGGTGATTCCTGCGGCTCCTCGGGCGACGGCTCCAAGCGCTGCGACCAAAGGCAGTATAGGTAGAATTCCTCCCTTCTTCTTACGACGTCTAGTAGTAGTAGTAGTAGTAGTAGTAGGACGCCGCTCACGACGTTGAGTTTTCTTCTTCTTCTTTAGACCTGAACCCATCTTGACTTTAGCTTTCATCACGTTGGTGATTGCCCACGCGGCGGCTTTCTCGCTCAACTTCGAGTTTGGCGCGAGTAATCTTTTCCACGATTTCTCGATAAGTTCACGATCTGCAGTATGACGTCCTGCAAGATCTTTCACCTTGGAGTAGGTGATATCGTGTTCTTTACAGTGTCGATCTAACTCGTTTATTCCAGGATCGCCACGTTTCAATCTTTTTCCAACTTTGATCCCGGTCCGCAGTACTGGTATCCTGGTATATGCGCTTCAAACGGTAGATTATTGATTATCTTATCCAACAAACCTCCCCCTCTTCTTCGCCTCATGACACGTACTGATTAGCATTTATATAGGTGCGTCCATTATATAGATGAAGTAGTCGTCAACATGCGGTTCGAGAAACAGACAGACTCTTTAACTGTACACAACAACGATCATGATGAGGGAGGAGCTTTACCTCAGAGACACGGTACGTTGTTACCTGATACTATCCGCTACATCATCTGTTTACCATCGAATTGCGGTAAAACCAACGCTATGATCAGCCTGTTGGAGGAACCTAACGGGCTACGCTTCAAGAACGTGTACGTTTACTCAAAATCGTTATACCAGCCTAAGTATCAACGTTTATCGAAGGTCCTCTCACTCGTAGAAGGCATGGGCTATTTCCCTTATTCCGACAACGCGGAAATTATCCCACCGTCCGAGGCTGAACCCGACTCTGTATTCATATTTGACGACGTCGCTTGCGATAAACAGTTTAATATACAGGCTTATTTCAGTATGGGTAGACATAAGGCCATAGACTGTTTCTATCTCTGTCAGACGTACTCGCGCATCCCGAAACAGATGTTGAGAGATAACGCTAATCTTCTCATCCTATTCAGGATGGACGATACGAACCTGAGACATGTCTACGACGATCACGTGAACACGGATATGACTTTCCAAAAATTCAAGGAGGTGTGCTCGCTGTGTTGGAAAGAAAACAAGTATGATTTTCTCGTGTTGAGCAAAGATCATGAGATCGATAAAGGACGATATCGCTACGGGTTCGATACATTTATCTTTCACGATTGAGGCGAACGCGCGTTCAGTACGCGATAAGACATCATGTCGTCCATATCTAAATTCGGTCATATTCTCTACAAATATAGATCTCTCATCGAGTCAGAGGGAAATCTAACTCTAAACTCTCAAGGGTATTACGACGCTAGATCGAAAAGGATCGTTAACGTCGAGTCGCCCGTCACATCTAAGGATGTCTGTAACAAGTCTTAGTAGTAAGAGCCAGAGTATATCCGATTTTACGTCACTGTTATTAAAATAATATTGACTGCGTCTGTGAGTGACGCAGTGACGTCAGTGAGTGAGGTCAGCCTGTGTGTGTGTGTATGGTGACGTTCGGACGTCGATTAGTTGGTCGCTAATTATTCTAAAATATGGTGACGTTTTATTGGGTCATCCCTGCCATGTTTTATTGAGTAAGGTCAGCCCTGACGTCAGCCTGTTGTACGTGTCGGTAGGTATGCTATAGTATTGTGACGTCATCCTGATTGTTGTATTGACTGCAGGTCGCTAATTATTCAAAATATGGTGACGTTTTATTTGGTCAGCCCTGCCATGTTTTATTGAGTAAGGTCAGCCCTGCCGTCAGCCTGTTGGACGTGTAGGTAGGTATGCTATAGTATTGTGACGTCATCCTGATTGATGTAATGACTGTTGGTCAGCCTGTGACTATGACGTTTCAAATAGTGTGGTCGCGTCTGACGTCGGTTCTGGACGCCCCGTAGGTGTGGATTTTTTTACGTCGAGGTAGATATGCTAGAGATATAGTTTGACGTCATCTAGTGTGACGTTCCGGTTGGTCAGCGCCATTTTTATCGTGGACAAGTTTTTTTTAAAAGTGTAAATGAATTGTAATTTGTTTTAAATTTTTTAGTTATTTATATATCAAATAATTGATATATTTGAACATGTTTTATGGTACGTGTTCCGCATCTGTACGTCACATCAGATTTGAATGAATAATAATATCAAGTGTTGTTTTCATGTATATGACGTAAGTAACAATACTCTCTACTCATTATGTTTTATGACTAAAATATAACATTTAAACGTTTGGAAAATTTTACTCTCAACTGAGTTTGTATTCAGTGTGAAATCCATCTGGTTAAAATAAAACCAGTTTTAAAAAAGGAAGAGGTTAGTTTTTTAAATGTCAACGACAAGATCATTCCTGTCGCCGGCAAGTTTTAAGTGTATATGAATTGTAATCAGTTTAAATGTCTAGTTATTTATATATCAAATTAAAATAATTGAAATAAATAAATAGACTAGATTTTAACATGTGTACCAGCTGTGAAAAAATTAAAAATTAATAACTTAACAGAGGACGAATTTATTAAACAACATACATGATTAAAATTAATAATGACGTTATACCTAATTATACACTAACAAAGTTATATTACTAATATATAATTTAAATGAGAGGGAAATATTACTAGAAAATGAAAAAAATAAAATACAAGTTTTTTTTTCAGATTTAATTATAATTAAAAAAATACACAGATTTCACATATAATTGTTATACGAATACATAAAACCATTATGAACAGATATTAGTTACAAAGTAAAATTATAGTGTTTTAGTTGTTATTTTGATTTATCAGGACAATATGGAATACTCCAAAGTCTACGATATTATCTTTTAAATAGACTTTTACATAAACACCTATATAGATTACATATATAATTGTTATATGACTACACCAAATATGAACAGATAGTGGTTAGTTACTTTTATTTCAAATTTTAAACCAGTATTACCAAAGATTTAAAAAAAACTATAAACCAGTTTGTTCTATTCTAAGCTTGATAGAATTATCACCCCCTATCCCATCATAGATTATTACAGACTTTGAATTATTTACAAGGTCAATATGCTGTTTAGAACAAATACCTGAATATTTCTTTGGGAGAAAAAAACCTACGATATTATCATGTAAATAAGCTTTCACATAAACAGCGTGGCCATATTTTGTTTCCCGTTCATTAAAAGATATAATATCCAGTACTGTATTCTCCTTTAAACTTCTTAGAGAGATATATTGAATGTCATCACTCTTGGTTGAGTTGAAGTCGTTTATGAATTTGTCATATCTTGAAAAAAAAAATCAAACAAATATATTATAGCAGAAATAAGAGGGCAATAAAATGTTTTTTTTTAAAAATAAATAAAGAAATTATAAATTACCTGATTTACTCCGCTGTGGGTGTACTTGGATCAGCCTTGCTAGCTTGTGGGTTGGTCTCAGAACTGACGTTGAAATCTAACGCACTGTCTTGCCAATTGTGCAGGCAGTCTAAGTGTATGCGATACCAGTCACTTACAACTTTGCAATAACGTTTTGACCCACACGCGTATGACTTTTTAAAGTGAGAAAAGCACTCAGAATTACAATAGTGTATAGTGCGTTCGATGCAGGACTCTTTTAGAATCTCTAACACACACGTGTAATTATTAAAACAATCAGTTGTTCCTAGCTCTACGCATCTATCTCCGTCAGAGTACTCTTCCAAAATTGATATATCACCTAAAAGCGTTATAAAATGTTCTTCACCACATTTACAAGCACCACGCGCTCCTCTCTTGTACACTCTGTCAAAATAAGATCTACTTTTGAAAATATGTCTAGATTGACGCTCAATATGTCGACGTTTAAATGAGTGAAGGGGGACGTTTAAACTCGTGTCTTCGACTGATTCCATTTAATGAATTCTAACGACTTAAATACACACGCTATTTATCGTGATAATTCTAACTCTCAAGGTGAACATCATCTAGTATTCAACTTAAATCTCGCTAGCAGGTGCAGGCATCGACTCGCAAAAGATCAAGGAAAACGGTTTTACTTTCTAATTATATATTCAGGTCGCTTCTGAAAGGTTAACTACATTTAAAGGAGCGAAATCAGCACACAGGTGTGTAGAAAGGACACACACACACACACACATCTGATGGAGTTGCGATCTATAAAAGAGAATTTAACTATAGAAAGTTATCATTTCATCGCCATCTTATCGAGTGAAAAGAAGTTGTCACGTGAATCAGCATCAACTACCTAGCGCTCGTGTTTTCTGCTAAAAGTAAGATAAATTTTACCATCTTTCTCTAGTGTTCAATTTATTAGTTAAACTAATATTTTATTTTAAATATCTTTTCTAAATTTAATTTTTTATTTTAAATATTTAAACTAACAATTAATTTTTTTACGGTTGTTTCTCAATTTATAATTAAAACTAAAATGTAATAGTTAAACTAATATTTTATATTTTTATGTGTTTCTCTTTTCTAAATTTATTTTAACAATTAATTTTTTTACGGTTGTTTCTCTTTTTCAAAATTTAATTTATTTTTATTTTTATTCTAACAATTAATTTAATAGCTAAACTAATATTTTAAATATTTTTTATGTGTTTATCTTTTCTAACAATTAATTTTTTTTGTTTCTCAAATTTATTATTTAACCTAACAATTAATTATTTAAATTTATTTCTTTTGTTTTATAGTGTCTTACGAAAAAACATTTATACCCGACGAATCTAGTGACAATGCCACACCCTCTACCTCAAACATTAACAGACAACGGCAACACATTTTTGATTATGCGGCGGGTACAAACACTAATGACTCATTTACAATAATAACGGAGACAGAACGAACTTACAGTCGGTTCAACACCTTAGCCAGAGATATCTTAGTTCGTTTCAATCCATTGATTTCGAACGTGAGTCCAATGCATTATCTAATGACGTGTTTCTCTAGTCTATTAGCATACTTGCTCAGAGGTACGGCGCCTTACGATTTAATTGGACTCACGATCACGAACACGGAGAATAACCTCGATAAACCGGTCGGCGTTTCTTACCGTAGATGCGATCAAATTGATGTGACCACTATTATGAATACATTAACAAAAGTTATTCAAAGTAATGCCAGATTCGGTATAGCCGATGTGTTGAGGATTAAAGTGAATCATATCAAAATGATGAGGGGGAACGGTAGAGCACTCAAAAGAAGATGTCTTCCAAATGATTATCTGAGTCACCATAAAAGGAGCATTGTCGTTGTTAAATCATTGACGAATTGTTTGGCTCACGCTATAGTAATAGCGATAGCCAAAATCACTAATGATATTAATTATAAATCGTATATTCAGGGTAATAAAATAAAACATGCTGTAGATGAGCTTCTCGCAAAAGCGCGTGTAGATTTAACCGAGGGGGGGGCGCGAACATCTCGATAAATTTCAGCGTTATTTTGGGGACGAATATAAATTGCGCGTGTATAATACCCTCTCGACGCTCAATGGGTTGTGGTATGAGGGGGTTTCGTCTTCTAGTAGGTACATTAACCTACTGTACGATGACATTACACATCACTTTAACGTAATAATCAATATGGCGGCGGCCTTTTCCGTTCAGTATTTCTGCGACGGATGTAATACCGGTTTTGAAAGAGGTGCGAGACATTCATGTAAGAATACTTGCCCCCAATGCATGTCCATACCTCCATGTTTGTATGAAAGCGAAAAACAAGTGTATTGCAGTTATTGTAACAGGTTCTTTAGGTCTGCCGCTTGTTTCACTAGCCATAAATTGAATAAAATTCGCGGTAAGAAAACAGTTTGTGAATTAAGACAGGTGTGTATTATCTGTGATAAAACAAAGGGGAGAAATCACGAATGTTTTAAATCATACTGCGCAACGTGCAAACAGAACAAAGAAAACCCGCATCGTTGTTATATGCAGGTGTTGAGTCGAAAGGAGCTAGATGATAATTACCTAATGGTATTTTATGATTTCGAGACTACACAAAATCGAGCTATAACCGATGATTGTTTTTTACACGAACCAAATTTTTTGCATACACAGCACTATTGTGTAAAATGTGAATTTAACGATAATATGGACGAGGATTGTGAGCAATTCGGGAAACGATCTCATTCCTTTTGGGAAAATCCGGTAGACGGCTTCATCGACTACCTGAGACAACCGAGGCCGTTTGCAAATAAAATTGTTTGCGTTGCGCATAATGGGAAGGGGTTTGATACTATATTTATCCTGAATAGATTTCTATCACTAAACTACACCCCTAAAATTATTGCGGACGGAACTAAAATACTCTGCATGACAATGGACCACATACAATTTAAAGACAGCCTATGTTTCCTGCCCATGCCACTGAGACAGATCCCGAAAGCGTTTGGACTAGACTGTAAAAAAGGACACTACCCCTATCTGTTTAATACAGAAAAGAATTTAAATTATATCGGTGAAATGCCCGGTCCCGAAATGTTCGGTGCGGATTATATGAAACCGGATGAGCGAAATGACTTTATGGTGTGGCACGCTGACAAACTGCGGCAGGGGTATATATTTAATAATAAGGCAGAGCTGGAGGCCTATTGTGTGGATGACGTAAATGTATTACGCAAGGGTTGTCGTACATTTCGTCATTTATTTCTAAATATAGGCGCGACAGACGTTTTTAGAGAATCTATCACAATCTCGTCGGAGTGCAATAGATTATTTAGAAAATTATTCCTAGCCCCGATACGATAGCCATCCTGCCCAAGGGGGGTTACAGGTGCGGTGACAGACAGTCTGTGAAAGCCATAAAATGGTTAGTCTATCTGGAGAAAACCCGACCCGATATTCGGCACGCCTTCAATGGGCGTGAGATAGAGATTTTGGGCAGGAAAGTGGACGGCTACTGTGACGCGACGAGAGAGATTTTTGAGTTTGATGGATGCTTTTTCCACGGGTGTACATGTATTTCAAACCGTGACGTGACTATAACAGGGACGAAAGAGACTCTCACCGAGCGATACGAGTGCACTCTGTTGAGAGATCGAGCATTTAGAGCCGCAGGGTACTCTGTTACAACTATGAAAGAGTGTGACTTTGACAAAATACTGAGTGAAGACCCACAACTAGATTTAGATCTAAGCAATCACCCTATGATTCAAACTGCCCCACTCAATCACGTGACGCACTGTACGGTGGACGTTGTGAGTCTATGACATTACACTACAAGACAAACCCCGACGAAAAAATAGGCTATCTTGATGTCTGCAGTTTATATCCCTGGGTGTGCAAATATTTTAAATTTCCTGTAGGTCACCCTATAAATATTTTTGTCGCCGACGATTGCCCCGTCGACGTGGTAGACCGAGAGGGCGTAATTAAATGCACTATTTTGCCTCCTAAAAATTTGTTTCACCCCGTACTCCCCTACAAGACACAATCAAAATTAATGTTTTGTTTATGCTCCTCTTGCGCAAACGAGATGAACCAAGGTGATTGTTTACACAGCGACTCTGACAGGACTATTACAGGCACATGGATAGTGGACGAGGTTCGTCTAGCGCTAGAAATGGGCTACACAATGGTTAGAGTACACGAATTTTGGGAATATAAAATTACCCAGTTTGATCCCCAGACCAGAGAAGGGGGACTGTTTGTAGAGTATATTAACAAGTTCCTCAAGATCAAACAGGAGGCGTCTGGATACCTTGGATGGGTGAAAACAGACGCAGACAAAGACAATTACGTTAGCGAGTATTTCAAAACAGAGGAATAGTGCTGGATAAAAACGAAATTGTTAAAAATCCAGGAAAGCGCGCACTCGCCAAACTGTGTTTAAACTCTTTCTGGGGACGATTTGCATTGAACGAAAACAAAACGCAGACCACAATTGTGAACAACCCAAAAGACTTTTTCTCCCTACTCACCAGCCCGGGGACAGAGGTTCGTAACATTATTTTCCCCAATTACGAGGTTGCTTACGTCTCGTGGACATACCGTGACGAGGCCGTCCTCCCCTGGATACGGTCAACGTGCCTATAGCCGCCTATGTGACCACCGGTGCCCGTATGAAATTGTATTCATATCTCAGGCACTTGGGCGCTTCTTGTCTTTACTGTGACACAGACCTTATTATAAGTGTGATGAGACCGACAGACACGTACACGATACCGACCGGCGACAAGTTGGGCGACATGACAAACGAGCTGACCGCCTACTCCGAGAGCGCCTACATTACAGAGTTTGTTTCCGGTGGACCAAAAAATTATTCTTACAATGTGTTTGTCCCGAGACGAACGAGTTCAGGTCCGTCACAAAAGTCAGAGGTATTACACTAAACTATGAAAACACAAAGATTGTAAACTTCACAACTATTAAAGACATGATTTTGAAAGACATGGACCCGTACACGTGACTAACCCGCGAAAAATTAAAAGAAAAAGAGGCGCCATCGTCGTCTCCCAGTTGGAGAGAAAAAATTATAATATTGTATTCACTAAACGTAGGAGATTAAATAACAACACGTCCGTACCCTACGGCTATAGTTGATGCTAACCCCGGCCGCTGGTATAGAAAACTATCATGATCTAATATATATTGACATTGTTCTTCTCTCTCTCTGATTCCAGTGTCATCCTTATTAAAGATCAAAAAGTTAAATAGGAACGCCATATCACCGGTTAGAGCCACCACACACTCTGCAGGTCTAGACTTGAAAAGTCCCTACAATTGCTGTATACAGCCCTCGTGCAGGCGTTTAGTTAAGATAAATATTTCTATTATATTACCGGCGGGAACGTACGGTAGAATATCTCCACGATCTAGTCTGGCTCTTCACCACGGCATAGATGTTTTGGCCGGCGTTATAGACGAAGACTATCGTGGTAATATTTGCGTATTACTAATTAATCACGGCCACACTGTTTTCACAATTAAAAGGGGTGACAAAATTGCTCAACTAGTATGCGTTAAAATTGACTACCCTAGAGTTGAACACACTGATTCGCTATCAAACACTCAGAGGGGGAGGGAGGGTTTGGATCGAGTGACATCACTATAAAAGATTGTGTCCGGGATAATTGTAATTTAGTATAATGGATCAAATCAACGCGTCCATCCTCACGTACTCGGAGAAGCAGGATTTGTGTCTGATGTCTGCCGCGGAGTTGAATAATTTACCTATAGAATTTATAAAAACATACGCGTCTAGAGATATAAATCGCGCTTGGAACTTACTCTCTCCCTCTGCGCAGCACGAATTGAAAGATTATAAATATTGTTTGGAACATTATAATAGGGGCGTAACGCAGATTGATGGTCCGCCGTCTATAAAGAAAAAATGTCATCAATGTATGACATCATCGTGATATTTATGTACGTGAATGGGACCTGTTTTTTTTACAGTTGTCTCCGCACACACGGTGACTGTTAATTGGTTTTTTTTTCCTTTACAGTTTTGGATCACCACCACCACCACCACCAACATGACAAACATGATTGTTGACTTGCAAGGATTCAAAGACGAGAAAAATACATTTATTTTAAAGAATGTAGTGTTGTGTCAATGTGTGGAAGGGTGACCACCACTGGACTTTTAAGTCCCCTATTGTTTTTCAAAATTACCCCGCCATGTTCAAAAACAGTGCGATTGGCTCACGTACAATCACCACGGTCTCCATTGGGACGACGGTGATACGAGCGCCGATCTATTTAAATCCCTTTTTAAAATGGCCACTCTCTCGTCTACTGTAATTTATGTAAAGGGGGAGGAGAAGAGAAAATTTGTAATGGACATTCTGGAAAAAAATCATCTTGTCATTGACATGATGGACTTGGGGTGTCCCTCCCTGAAGGATAGGGTCTCAAATAATCATGATAAATGTTTCGGTCACAGGAATAAAAATATAAAATCGATTTGCACCTGGCTAATGTAAAATTTCTCAGGGAATGGTTTGTTGGCACACCCACCACCACCACCACCACACACAAGCTGGGAATAGAATTTTTTTATTTTTAACATTGTTGACTCACGGGACGATAAATTTGGCCCCTCGCCGCCTCTACTATAATTTATGTAAAGGTGACGAAATTGAAGATAAAAAACTTGTTATTGATATGCTAGATATTCCTTAACTCGCGACATATTTAAAAAAACATTGTGATTGTGAACTCTGATCAATTTGATATAAATTTAAAAAAATGGCCACCACTATCGTCTCTACTATAATTTATGTTAAGGAAGAAAAGATTTTTTTAAATCTGGATTAAAAAAAAAAACACTGTTATTGATATGCTAGACTAGGGGTGTCCATCATAATTATGATAATATTTCGTCCATAAAAAATTTATTGGTTCACCACCACCACTACTATAAATTTGAAATCATAATTTTTATTTTTTAGTTTTATACCAACACTAGACGGGTGCACATCGATGTCTGTGTTTGTACACCTTTCACACTGATATTAGCGGGACCGTCTAATTGCGGGAAAACTACTTTTGTAGAAAATTTTCTGTTAAATTTAAAACAGGTGTGCAGCGTGGATAAATTTGATAGAATTCTATGGTGTTTTAGTGAGAATAATTCTATTCCCTCGCGAATAACCAGTCACGTCACACTACACAAAGGTGTACCGGACAATTTCAATTTTAAGGCCGGCGGGCCTCAACTCATCGTGCTGGACGATTTAATGAACGAGGTTTATTCTAAAAAGTGAGTGAACTTTTCACCAAGGGCAGTCATCATAGAAACCTATCGGTTATTCTGATCACACAAAATCTTTTCCATCAGGGGAGTAAGTCACGTGACATCTCACTCAACGCTAAATACATTGTTGTGTTTAAAAACCCGCGTGATCAAACACAGATAAACTATCTGGCTAGACAAGTTTATCCGGATAATCCGTCCGAAATACAAAGAATCTATAGGAAAGCAACCGAATCCGCTCACGGGTATTTACTATTTGATCTGAGTCAGAACGTGGACGAACGCTTGCGCTTCAAAACGGACATATTTGACACCATTTGCAAAGTGTTTGTCCCCGCTAGACTACTAGATGAAACTAGTCAAGAAAAATAGACACGTACTGTCTGTGTTGAAAACGGCCAGTCCTAAATTGCGCAAAGCTATTCTTAAAGTCGTAGACCCGGATGTTATAACAACACTCGGCGAATGTGCTCTAAACACATTAAACAATAATATTAAAATTAGTAAAAGAGATAAGGGAAAATTAATAAAGTATAAAAATTGTATGCGTAAATTGGCTAGCAGCGGTGTTTCGTTGAAGAGAAAAAGAAATATAGTCGTTCAATCGGGCGGCTTCTTGAGCATCATACTACCGCTATTCTTTCAGCTCTCGTAGGCGCGTTGGTTAAATAATAATAATATGTCACAACTTAAACAGATGCTTCTAGTCCCGCCAGAACTATTTCACAATAAACGCGATGACAATGTCGCCGCCACCACTGATTTTGTACAGATGAAAAAAATTCTGAAATCTAGGAAAAAAATGGACGATTATCAAAGATTGGCCAGTTTTAGAAAACATCAACAGCGTTATTTAACAGACAGGGAGAGAGCGAAACAACCAATTAAAATACCCATCGTGGGCCCCACACTATTAAAACGTAGACCGGTTGACCTTGCACGACGAAAAAGAAAACGAACTAGGAGGCAGCCGGCGTTTCCACCTCCTCGATTCATTTCAGACGAGACCACATATCAAAGCAGTCCTATTAGTGTTGTAGACTCACCAGAGAAGGAGGGGGGGTGGGTGGAAGGTGAGTCTTTTTTGTACCTAGATCAGAATCTGATGAAATTGAAACAGGTTCCACCAAATTATTTGGTTAACATAGCGGGAAAATATTTATCACCTTACGTCCACCGGAGAGTGTCTACTGACCCTATATTTGGAATTAGAAAAGAGGGGGATACTTTTAAAATTGGCAATTCGAGTTTTACCGTAGACGATAACGATATATACCTGGGTAACACACACTATAAAGGCACGCAAGGACTTTGGGAGTTGTTGACCAAAAGAAACGTAAATAAAGATATAATTACAGAGAGTGATTTAAAAAAATATAAAGACATACTAATTGCCACGAGCGCTCATCGACAAAACTTTGATCCTAACGCGAAAATAACGTCCAGTAGAGGATTAAAATATAAAACAATCATTTCTAAACTGTTTCCCGCCAGACCACGCTGGAACACACTGAGATGAGCGCAACGTTAAAAAATTATATTACAATCTCCCGCGACCTTCGGCTTTCTCGAGCGCACACCAATCTTAAAAAGTATAGTCGGTTGGATAAAATAAAAGTAGACGAATGGTTGACCGGGCAGGATGCGTACACTCTTCACCATGGTTTAAGAAAAAGGTTCCCACGTAACCCGTACAGAGTGTCCAATATTGACGATGTGTGGGAGATTGATCTAGTAGATATGAGAGCTTTAAATAAGTACAACCGCTATATTTCTAAACATTATTGATGTATTTTCAAAGTACGCGTGGTCTATACCGCTTAAAACAAAATCGGGCGCCGACATCACCGTGGCTATAAAACAGATTTTTAAGAAAGGACGACGCCCCCTTTCGATTCAGTCGGACAAGGGTAGGGAATTTTTAAATTCTAAATTTAGAACATTTTTGAAACAAGAGGGCGTTCATTTTTATCATTTGCATAATCCGGATATAAAGGGGGCCGTCGTGGAGCGTTTCAATCGCACACTGAAAACTAAAATGTGGAAATATTTCACCGCATTCAACACTCACAACTACGTCGATGTGTTGGGCAAGCTAGTTCAAAATTATAACGCTAGTGTTCATTCACTATAGGAATGCCTCCGGCTTCGGTCAAGCCTATTCACGTACTTAAAATATTATTGCTCCTGCGAAAGCGGTGGGCTAAAATTAAATTGGGAAAAATTTTGTTCAAGGCGGGCGATCATGTGCGCATAAGTAAAGAAAAAATTATTTTTGACAAAGGATACGAGGCTAATTTTACACGAGAAATATTTAGCATAGTTAAAGTAATTCCTAGACTTCCCCAACGGTCTATTCGTTACAGGATCTCCGCGGGCGGCCTATTGAGGGACATTTTTATAACTACGAACTAGTTCGCGTGCGTCGTCCTACAATTTTTCAAATAGATAAAATAGTACAGAGTAAGCGAATTAAGGGCATTCAACATCATCTGGTCAAGTGGAAAGGATACGACAGTTCTTTCAACAGCTGGGTGGCTGCGTCTAACATTAAACAAATATGAGTCAGTTTTATGTAGCACTGCCGTCGGATTCGAGCGCCGAATATTACGAGAATAATACACTCTCTTACTATACTACAAAATTGGCACAGTCCATACGGCTAGAACACGACCGGTGGGAGGTGGGACTAGCTGAATTATCCTATCCCGTAGGTTTTTAAACTCTCGAAGATAACATTTTATCCAAAGATAAAGAATTGACGGCAAACGTCGTGGTGACCCAAGTGGGCCGTGTTTCGTTTCCTCGACAAGATTTCACCTCCTTTAAGGAGCTTTATAATAAAATTAAGAGTTCTATAAGTGATAAAGGAGATCTAGAGGTTTTAATATCCGAATTTCAATGGTACATTCTTCGCGATCAAACAATGTTGACTGAGATTAAAAAACAAAAGGGTGCCTGGACCGCCGACAAGTCACCCATAACTACACGTTTCAAAAACACAATTTCATTTACGGTGGCGAAAAAAAAATTTAAAATAGAATTTCCTGTTCGTCTCTATGTGGGCATCGGAGACTTAATTACAACCATTCGAAACAGACTACCCAACCTAGAGTCACTTAATGCCGTTAATACACACATGAGGGATTTAATGAGCGAGGATATTAAGGGGGTGTTTTTGCGACCCAATCGTAAACTGCCCGGCTCTGGTTCAATCGAAACGGAACCCGTCTTTGTGTACACAGACATTATAGGACCGCAGTTGCTAGGCGACTCTTATGTAAGATGGATTAGAATCATACAGTTCCCCTCCGCCACCGCGCATCACGTGTTCTTTCCTATATTCTATTTTCCCGTCGAGAAATGTAATTTTGACTCTATAAGCATAGGCTTATACACAAAGTTTGGCCTACGAGTGAATTTTCAATCGGGTCCCGTGCCCACCGTAGCGGTTTTACATTTTAGAGAGAGAAAACTAGATAAATAGATACGTGACGTAGTAATTTGACTTAGTCTTAACAATGGAGGGAGAGAGAGAAAACATCGGTCCCGTCTATCACGCCAGTTATAAAATGCAACGGGGACGCGGTCTCGGCGCGTTTTTGGGTGGATTATTTCGATTTGTCAAACCGTTGTTTATGAGGGGGCGAAAGCGGTGGGAAAACAAGCGTTACAAACAGGTTCGCATATTTTGGCCGACATAGCGACACGCGAACCCGGTCAAAAAGTCGGTGATATAGTTAAAAAGCGCGTCACTCAGGCGGTCGAGGGACGTGGCTTAAAAAGGGTAAAAAAACGTAAACGACTTCATTCGAAGGTGGGCGCCAGACCAAGAGGGAACAAGAGAGCTAAAAAAGATATTTTCGATTAATTATGGAGTGTTCAAAAACAGAACTCGATCTTTTCGACGAAAAATGCATTCAAACGGTAATTAAAAATAATAAAGTGGTCGAATACAAACCCATCACTTCCGTGGACAATGACGCTCAGTTGGAGTTTTTTTGCCCCGGGGACGGCGAGTATTTTCGGGACCTCTCTTCGATTAAATTATATCTTCGTATTCAGCTGGTGAGGGGGGACGGGACACCGGTCGCAGGCGACAATAAAATCGGCTGCGTCAACAACTTGTTAAATTCATTATTCAGTCAAATCAATATCTCTCTCAACGAAACACCTATTACAACCTCGACAGACAACTATGCCTACAGGGCTTATTTAGAGACTTTAACTAATTACGGTAGAGACGCCTCCGACACCCACCTGGTGAATGGTATGTGGTTTTTGGATACCCCTGCCGCTAACGGTGAACTCGCCGCATCCACAGAGAACAAAGGCTTCGCCACGAGATTAGACTTGTTAAAACATCCGGTCGACTTGGTGGGACGTTTACACGCCGACATTTTTAATATTTCACATTTGCTGTTGAAAAATGTATCGTTGCGTGTTAAATTAATTCGCAACAAAAGAGAGTTTTATCTGCTCACAGACGCGGACAATTTAAACACCGACGTACGGTTGCGAATTTTAGACGCCACCCTCTTTGTGAAACACGTGGAAGTGTCGCCGACTATTTCACTCGCTATAGAAAAGACACTGTTACGAAAGCCGGCCCAATACCACCTCAATCGGGTGGACGTCAAGTCTGTGACCGTACCCAAAGGATCCAAGTCTGTGAGTTTAAACAATGTTATTCAAGGGGTGACCCCTAAAATTGTTTTATTCACAATGGTGTCAAACGAGGCGTTTGTGGGCAGTTTGAACACGAATCCGTTTCAACTGATTCACAGAAACCTCGATCGTTTCGTCCTGTATGTAAATGGAATCCAAAAACATTTGCCCATTTTGATAAATTTTGACAACGTCGGCACGTCCACCCTCGCCTATGATACATTGTTTTCGGGATTGGGCATACACCATCAGAACAACGGCCATTTAATCACGCGAGACATGTTCAATAAAGGTTACTTTATGTTGGCCTTCGACTTGACTCCCGACAGTGCAGGACAGGACTCGCACACCAGCCTTCAGACAGAGGGGAACGTGAGATTTGAGTTACAGTTCAAGACAGACCTTGACACCGCCATAACCTGTTTATTTTACTCTGAGTACGAGGGGACGGTGTCTATAGATTCTAATCGTGAGGTGAAAATTAATTATTAACACAATGAATTCTCATCAAATAGACACACTGCTGCGGGGCAAAATTT
Organism: Timema cristinae; assembly: GCA_039000515.1. Taxonomy (NCBI): domain Eukaryota; kingdom Metazoa; phylum Arthropoda; class Insecta; order Phasmatodea; family Timematidae; genus Timema; species Timema cristinae. The sequence continues at coordinate 3,944,817 of JBCFYV010000024.1, forward strand.
CAATCTATAAAGGGACATTTCCTTCGGACCAATTACCTCAAAATTTCACTCGTCCCGCCTTATTTGTGGTCAATTTAGACCCTCACACTAAACCCGGCTCCCATTGGGTGGTTCTATATTTTTCCAAATTTGGGGAGTATTTTGATACATACGGCAGACGACCGAGCTTAGCGATGACTAGACTCTTGAAAAAACACTCGACACGATGGAGGTACAACCGCAAACGACTCCAAGGCATAGCCTCCGGTGTGTGCGGCCACTATTGCTGTCTGTTTGCCGCTGCCAAGGACGCCGGCTGGAGCCTGACGAGATTCACAGACCTGTTCTCAACCGTCAACTTGTGTAAGAACGACCGGCTGGCCGTCACGCTGTTCAAACGTCGCTTTGGCCGCTGTCCAAGATGTACTAGCAGGGGTGCGCAGACGTGTGTTCCAGCATTAGATATAAAAGGTATACTATAATTTTATTTAATCATTTGTATTCAATTATCTGACATATGAACATCATCATGTCGGCCATCTTTGATTTTTCATTTATCGTAAACTCGAAAAAGGAGTGGGTGATCACCGAGCTAGCCATAGTTTTCATCGACGAGAAACAATCGTCGTGTTATCAATTCAATAAAACCACCGGCTTGTGTTACTCCAAATTGGATGCAATTCTAAAACAAAATTTAGATAAAGCCTTCGTGCCTTACGCATATAATAAACAAAAAGGGAATTTCTTGTCCCGTCTCACAGGCCGTACATTCATCCCACTACGTGAGGACTATAAATGTCCCTTTGTTGATTTGATCAACTCAAATTGTTGGGGGTGTACCGCCCCTTGTCACGACATCACCCCGTGCGCGTTAAAAAATGCAAATGCTTTGGCACGATTCGTCAGATTTCACAGCGCCGAGAAATTGTATAAATTTTGTCCAATCACCGACGACGACGACGACCACGATACTAGCTTTAATTGTGACGACTGTTGATTACAGGTCATCAGTCTAGACGCAGACAGCGATGAAGACGTGCAGCTGTAATATGGTGCAGGATGAATCACCGTCGTTGCTAACCAAGACTTTCTACCTAAACGACAAACAGAACAAACACGTGGCGGTGGGTCTCTTCCCTGACCGCAACTTTTACGCTCACGTGATGTTTTCATCGAGTTCTAATCGTCTAATACTCACCGTCCCCCAATGGAACTTTCTCGTCAAAGAAATGCCGTTTTGGTCCGAGTGTGTGCAGACGTGTGTAAACTTCGAGTCCACCATGGACGATTTTATCATTGTGGTGAAAAACTTTTCGGTGTGTGGAAATTGTGTCTGAGTGATAAGAAAAAAAACATTCAGATCTACCTGTCTACGGACGAAATAAAAACTCTGTACAATCTTGAAAAATATATCACACGACATGTAAAATATCTAAATCACCCTAATGTATCGACGTTCATAGACAATACGCTCACCTCCAAATCGTTTGTAGACCCGCCCGATCCTATCCCATATTTTGACTATCTGTCACTCTATGACGATCTTTGTATTTTTATGGATAACAATAATAAATTGTGAAATATGTATTTTTTTATTATAATTAAATTTGAAAAAAAACTTGTATTATTTTTTCATTTATACTAATATTACCCTCTCATTTAAATATTTGTAGTAAGAGCGTTTAAATATAAATAACTAAAAAATTTAAAACAAATTACAATTCATTTACACTTTTTTTTTTAAAAAACTTGCGTCAATCATATTATAAGTGACGTAAAAAAAATCCACACCTACGGGCGTCCAGAACCGACGTCAGACGCGACCACACTATTTGAAACGTCATAGTCACAGGCTGACCAACAGTCATTACATCAATCAGGATGACGTCACAATACTATAGCATACCTACCTACACGTCCAACAGGCTGACGGCAGGGCTGACCTTACTCAATAAAACATGGCAGGGCTGACCAAATAAAACGTCACCATATTTGAATAATTAGCGACCTGCAGTCAATACAACAATCAGGATGACGTCACAATACTATAGCATACCTACCGACACGTACAACAGGCTGACGTCAGGGCTGACCTTACTCAATAAAACATGGCAGGGATGACCCAATAAAACGTCACCATATTTTAGAATAATTAGCGACCCAAATCTAATGCGACGTCCGAACGTCACCATACACACACACACAGGCTGACCTCACTCACTGACGTCACTGCGTCACTCACAGACGCAGTCAATATTATTTTAATAACAGTGACGTAAAATCGGATATACTCTGGCTCTTACTACTAGTCTTACGTCGATAGGATGGATGCAAGACATAGTAACGAGCAGATAGTCGCTCTCAACACCGCCAAGAACCTCATCAAAGGACAGATGGAATCGTTGATCGAGGATTTGGAGAACAATCGAGGAAATACATCAACTTTGAGAAGAGTGCTCGTCAAAGGGTAGAGGAGGTGCGGAAACTGTCTCATCATCATGAGGATCGTCTCAACGAAAATAAAACAACGCTTGACGTTTTAGGTTCTAAGCTGCTAAGCCTAGAGGAAGCTTTCGAGATGCATCGAACCATTTACAACGATTTTATAGCCGGAGGTGTACTACGCTTAAGGGGACCGGATAACAACAAGCTTTACGATGAAGACGGTTTAGTTTTGCGAAACATAGGTATGCCCTCATTACCTTCAGACGCTGCGTCTAAAGCTTATGTAGACTCTACGGTTAATCGCAGTTTCATCTACATCTACTTGGATTCGAAACCTCTGAAGAAGGATGGGAGACATTTCGAATTGACTCTAACAGGTGAACGCGGTTATAAGTTCAAGAGGGCGGGCATCGTTTCAACGATGGTCATGAACTTGAAAGATATTATTTGCTTGTTGAATCTTAAAATTATCGACGACCCTCCTTTCGAGGTGTTCAAAAATGACTCTATATCTTTCATGATAGAAACACGCTCGACGACGACGCCTCAGATTTTACACGTCGAATTAGGTTTTACTTACGTTTAGATATAATGAGCCGTTTCTTCGTCGTAAGAGACATTCGCACCTTACATCATGTCGACGAAGGTTACGGAGGATATCATAAAAGCGAGTAAGATTATTAAACGAAAGTATAAGCAACTACGCGATGCTCGGCACGAGTCGGAGCACGTAGCGAATGAAACGTTCAAACCTATCACGGAACCTCTCAACAAGATGGTGAAGGCGTTCGCCGAACCCGAACCCGAAGCCCCGCCCGAGAGATCGCAGAGCAACCATCTATTGGATACTTATCTTTATTCGTCTCACACGCATTCCGATAAGACATATGGGGTACATCATGAAGGCGACTCTACCAAGCTCGGAGATACGCCTATCGTATTCGACGGGAAAGACGGAACAATACTTCTCAACAATAAGACGGTACCGTATACTCGAGGACTATTAAAATTACTCTTCAGAAGAGCACCTGCGCATTATACTAAGGATGATCTGAAAGTATACAAGTCTATGCTCGAAGAAACGAACGCGCATCGGTTGAGAAACGACCCTTACGCTCGTATCAAGATGTGGGCGGGATAAAATTATTCGCTAATCATCAAACCTATGTTTGAAGAGGAGCTCGAGGGTGAAGGTTTATACAAGATGGCGACGGGAAGAGGCGTCGATTATTACTATTGGGACGTTCCTAACGAATTGGTTGATCGATTACGACTCTTGCACGCATCTACCGAGGCCGGACATTCCGCTCACCATAACGAGATCGTTTCTATCATCGAGGAATTACGCGAGGGGGAATCATCGTATAAAGACATTCAACTCTTCGATATTTTATTATAATCATGTCCGGCGTCAAGTGGGAGATTACGCGTGAACTTCATCGTCCGGCAAGACGACGATTCCCCGAAGACATGTTAGCGTACGAGGCTTGAACGAGCTCCTTCAGGCCGATCTGGTAGAGATGATACCCTACTCTGGTTCGAATAAGGGATTCAAGTACCTTCTCACCGTCATCGACGTGTATTCCAAGAGGGCTTGGGCCACACCCGTCAAGACTAAGACGGGTAAGAACGTCAGCGTCGCAATGGCTCTCCTCCTCGACAAGGTAGGTTTACCTCGTGTACGTCATCTCCAAACGGATAACGGGTCAGAGTTTTACAACGCAGAATTCAAAACACTCTTGAGGAGAAAGAGGATCAATCATTATTCTACATACAGCAACGTCAAGGCTAGCGTCGTTGAACGATTTAATCGCACTCTCAAGAACATGATGTGGAGGAGGTTCACTGCTAAAGGATCGTATCGATGGATCGATATGATCGATTACTTACTGGACGAATACAACCGTACTGTACACTCGACCATAAAGATGAGACCTATAGACGTCAAGGACGATAGACTTTTACATACAGTCTATAAACGTTTCAAGAGCTCAGATTCCACGCCGAACGTATTTAAAGTGGACGATATAGTCCGTATCAGCAAGTATAAGGACGTTTTAGAAAAGGGTTATACCGCAAACTGGTCGACTGAACTGTTTAAAATACGCAAGGTGGGCGAGACTAATCCCAGGACCTTCCTACTCGAAGATATGAAAGGTAATCCTATCACGGGCGGTTTCTACGCTAAGGAACTTAGAAAGACTTCGTTTCCTGACGTCTACCTCGTGGAGAAGATAGTCAGACGTTCCGGAAATAGAGCGTACGTCAAATGGTTAGGGTTCGACTCGACACACAATTCGTGGATCTATGCGAAGGATATAGAGGGGGGCGAGGGTATGTTCCCCCCTCTATCCCGAGCATATAAAGCGACCGGGAGGTAGGGAGACGCATCTCATTCGAAATGTTTAGACGGTTGGGTTATCGTCTGGAGGACATGAGTGAAATTAAGATCTCAGACAGCAGCTTGGAATACTACATCGCGAGAGCCGAGAAGGGTTACAGCGAGTGTTGCGAGTCTTCGGTGCACTGGCTCGGATGCCATAATCCAGGAATGTACGAGGAGAGTCAGTCCGTCGAGAACTGTTCAACATCATGTCCTGTCTACAAGCTGAAGGAAGGGGACGAGCCGCAAATTCTCAGCGAAGACGCTCCCCAGCTCGAGGAATCGACATCCCTGCTCGAGGAAGACGCTTTGTGCATCGAGCTGGATCGGATCGAGCGTGAGGAACTCGACCGTGTCAAAAGCATCTCTGAACTCGAAAAGTATCGGACCTACAACGTTCGTCGCCTGGAAGGAGACGAGGAGATCAGCGAACCGATGGACGAGCCGAACATCGTGACGCTGGACTATGTGGGCAAAGTGCATCTTCCAGGTAAAAATTTGGCGCGAGATACAGAAGTCGGTTTAACGCCTCGCAGCGCGGACTGATCTATCTAGGCGACGGCAAATACGATCTTTTCAAGTGGTGAAAGAACCGGTCGTGCGCGTGTTGTATAGACTATATGTATGTGTATGTTGAAAGACTAAGACTATGCATGAAAGAATCTTTGAGCGAGAGAATTTTGTACTGAATATATGTATCAATGTAATATTAAGAATATACTAGGTTTAAAAAAACTGTACTATTTATTTAGGGAGGGGGAATAATACTTGTCATATCCTTAATTCCCAATCTTTGCTAGGACTGACCTTCAGGGTTTGAGAGAGAGAGAATATACTTGTCATATCCCAGGGTTCGAGGTCCATAAGCTGCCCTCCCAAACCCTACTACATCACGCCGATGAAAGAGAGAGAGAGAGGGAGAGAAAACACTCAATCCCTGTCCCCGTATCTGCACTATATGCTAATGTGGCCTCGTATCTGCACTAAAAAAAAACCCCAAGGTGCTCCACACCTCCTCAACCCCCTACCTCACATCTCTCATGTGTCCCCGTATCTGCACCATGTTTAACGAAGGTATAAAAAAAAACCAGTTGTGTCCTCGTATGCAGCACCAAAAAAATATGTCTCCCCATCTCAGGAACCCTCCCAAACCCCCCTCACTCATCTCAGTCATCCCCCCCACCTCCCCACCTCCTCACCTCACATCAACATATCTATCGTGACATCTCAGGAACCATCCAACTCTTGATTAATGTGTGCCGCAGTATACTCACTTTCCCCTTACTGAGATATATTCTACTCTGGGCTGTGCCATGATTTTCTGTCCCGACAGGGAAGATATAGAGTATGTTAGCCTCTGTAATCATGAAGAGGCTGATACGCGTGTTTTTCTGCATGCTGCCGATGCTGCGAAACGTTTACTTGCGAGGGTGCTGATTTGTGCCAATGATACTGATGTGGTTGTTATCACTCTATAGGGATTTAGGACTAGAAGAGCTATGTCTCTCCTTTTAAAGTGGAAAAAAACTCAGATACCTTCCATTGCACTAGATTGCTAACTCACAAGGGCCTACACAAGCAAGAGAACGCTTGGCATTCCATGCTATGACTGGTTGTGATACATATCTTCTTTCAGTAGAAGAGGTAAAATAAAAGCATGGGATGCGTGGACAGCTTTCCTGAGGCCATGGAGGCCATGGAGGACCTTGTGGCAATTTCCAAGGGAAATCTGGACTCTGTAATGGACAAGGTGGAAAAATTTGTAGTCCTGTATGACGGATCCTGAAAACATGTGTTGGTGAATGAGGCCAGAAGAGTACTATTCACAAAAAAGAAGAGAATGTTGGAAATGATCCCTCCTACAGTAAACTATTCTCATCCTCAAGCCAAAAGATCATGTTTTCAGCCGAGAGTGTGGATCCATTCCCTCCTGACAATACAAGTTATTCCTAGTACTGCTGAAAGGAGTTGGTCCAAGTCACCCGAAGGCTGGTCACTCACTTGGTCAACCTTACCTCTCAACTTAGAATCAATCCAATTGATATCTTGTTACTGCAGAAAAGGTTACACTGTTAGATGTAAGTGTGGTATACAGAATTTAAAGTGCACAGTCCTGTGTGCTTGTGATGGAGAATCTATCATTAAACAGGATTCTCCATTCTTAACAGACGCTTACTCTTAGTAGTAGTATTGTAGCATATTTACCAGTGACTTTTTGTTAACACCCATAAATGGAAGAATATAAATGATCCCTAGCTTTATTAAATCTATGAAAGTTTATTTATATCTTTTAGAATAAATTCTTTCTTTGTGATACTATTGTAAGTAAATGATAACACGTTTTAATAATCTTACTATTATTATTATAGCACCGCGTCTTACTACCCAGTCGGGCTATACGCACTTACGCTAATGTGTAATGGTAGGGTGATTGTGAGATGAAATGAAGAACCTACAGTTTAACGTGGAATCCGAACCACGGTGGAGGCCTGGCATTCCCCACATTCACAAGATGTCTTGTCAGAGGGGAAGGAAAGGTTTGGTAATCAGATAAATCTGTGCCGGGACCGAGGATTGAACCCCGGCCGCCAGCACAGAAGTCTGACACCTTACCCTTGACCACCAGGTCACCCAATAATCTTATTGCTGATACTCCTTTTTAACAAGGTTTTTGCTTGTTATTTATTTCAAATATTTTTGTTTTTCTCATGTCTTCCGTAAATTTGATGATGATATGATAATCCTTTTTAACAGGAAACGTTACTGCCAGTTTCAACCAATATTGCAATTTACTAAAATAATGTCATGAAATAAAAATTATGCTAATCAAAAAAGTTAATCCTGTCTAATACTGATCAAAAAGGTATCCTAAACATACATGCTAATATAAAAGCCTTTAATGAACTTAAATCATTTTTGCACAATTCAATGTACATTATATTAAAGTGGATACAAATAACAACTCATCCACACGTATCAGACAGCAAAATGATGCATCTTTACTCCTGTGCATAGTACAAACAATTTAAGCACACCAAATTAAAACAAAATTAAGTTCTCTATAGTTTTTATCCAAACTATTTTTCTATTAGAATTACAGACTTTAATATATTTCTGCATAAATCAATATTTTACACGTATAATAACACTAAATCTAATAATTGGAAGCTGAGATATAACGAATTTTAAGAATGCGTCTGACAACATCTTGAACCGCAGGGTCGGAATCAATGCCTCCACTTCTAGACATGTTCAGGAGAGTCCAATTGAGGTGTGTTCCAAAGCATCTTTTAATCATAAAATGTATACCTCAAATACTTACCTACTGCACTATGAAAACCCTAGATACCAAGTTTTAGCTCGATCGGTAAAATAATTTAGGCTCTAATCCGAGGTACAGACGAACAGACAGACAGACAGAAGGAAATTCAAAACAACTTTTTCGAATTCGGGGGTCATGAAACTTCAAAAATCCATCAAAATCGAGGGTTCTATTTTTTGACGATCACAATACTTTCTCTACCTGTAAGATTGCGAGAAAGTAAAAAGTATTGATGTTTGTTTCACGTTTCAGTAGGATATATGTTTTAATACCCTGAGTACAGGTACCTAAGCACTTCATCAAGAAGCCTGTTGGGACGAGGAGGTATTGTGCAGTGAGTTAGACCGGATCGAGGAAGAGGAATACAATCGTGTCACGTGCTTAAACGAAATTGAGAAAAACAAAAGTTATAATGTTGTGCAATTGGAAGAGACCATCAATGAACCTAATGTTATTGTGCTTGAGTTTGTTGTAAGAATAAGACTGCCCGGTAAAATCTGTGGAGACATTGTCAATATAAGTTCTAGCGCCTCACAGCGTGTCCTGAACTATTTTGGAGGTGACTCTTACTCATTTTCTAGATGGTAGAAGGGGTGATATTCTCTCTTGATGTTTTTAATTATGTAAAGGAGTGATTTTATGTTTTTCTTGCTATCACAATTTCTTGCACTCTAAAATTTCAACTAAATTACCTGTAGTGTCACAAGAGCTAAATAATAATAATAATAATAATAATAATAATAATAATAATATATTGCTGCTGGTAAAAAAAACTATATTGTTGTTGTGGTTACACGCTATTAATGTTTTAAATTAATTAATTGCTGATTGTCAATTATAAATTGCCAGAATCCTACAATTTAACATATTCATACGTCAAGTCATGTGATATGCATCTGTCACTTTTATAGATATTATCAATACCTACAAAATAATACAACTAATATACTAAACTGCCAGAATCCAACAATTTAACATATTCATAGGCCAAATCATCTTATCTGTAGTACAAATAGCTCAGTAAATTCAAAATAATTTTAGGATAGATTACAAATAATTTATTTAAGATTTTTTATTGTAATTTTTAGGGTAGCGCAAAAAAGTTCCTAAATAAGTTAATGTGACGCTTTATTTAACAACTTGATGAATATTTGTTCCTAAATAAATTAATGAAATGCTTTATTCTATACAAAATACGTCAAATCATGTGATCCACAAATTTGATGTTGAATACAAACAAAAGTTAGTATATTCTAAACTACCAGAATCTCCACAATTTAACATATTCATAAGTCAAGTCATGTGATCTGTATCTGGCACCTTTATAGATATTATCAATATTCTAAACTATCATAATCCTACCATTTAACATATTAATACGTCAAGTAATGTGATCTGCAGTACAAATAACTCAGTAAATTCAAAATAATTCTAGGGTAGTTTACAAATTATTTATTTAAGAGTGTTTATTGTGAATTTTAGGGTAGCACCCAAAATAAGTTAATGTAAGGCCTTCTTTAACAACTGAATTCATATTTATTCCTAAAAAAAATAATTAAAGACTTTATTCTAAACTAATAACGTCAAATCATGTGGTCCACAACTTTTATATTGAGTGCAACCAAAAGTTTGTGTATTATAAAACTGCTAGAATCCCCACAATTAAACATATTCATATGTCCAGTCAGGTAATTTGGTACTGGAACCCTTATAGATTTTATTAATACCTATCAAATATTCTAAACTGTCAGAATCCCACAATTTAACATATTCATACGTCAAGTCTTGTGACCAGCAGTACAAATAACTTGCTGTCTGAATTTGTTTAAGTTCAACTGGAGGCGGGAAACACCGGTACAAATCACCCCAACCACCCCTTTAAAGCCGTGGCGCTTCCAGACGGCACCCCACCTCCACCAACTCTAAGAGCTGGGGAGCGGCTGACCAGAGCCATCCACATCCTTGCGGAGGATTTGGCAGCAGACGGCCCCTCATCAGTACCCCCACCCAGAGTTAGTGGCCCGGTAAATCAGGTTGGTGGAGGTTTGTCCCGAGGTATCTCTCTTCGAATCATCGAGGAGAGAATTAAACAATTAAAGCGTTTTTTTATGTCTAGCATAAATTGATCATACAATTAGGGACGCCAGAGAGTGATCGTGACGCTCAAACCTGGATCGAGGAGCAAATCAATCCTTTGCTAGGGCGTTTCCAAGACCATGGAGTTAGCGTGGGGGATCACGTAAGTTTGCTATTAGACAACACAGATTCCTCGTCAAGAACTGTATTTGTTTCATTTAGACGAGCAAATCAGCTTGACGCGTGGACTGTGCTCTCTAATGTAGAACGAGTGTTACAAAGCAATGCTTTGTTCCTCACTTCGTCCCACTTGTATATCAAGTTACACCACTTTAAAGAGCCGCGCGGGGGGGGGGGGGGGGGGCTAGTCATAAATGTGATAAACTCTCTCTCGCTAGCACATATAGCCGTAATAACAAAGGAATCATTACGATTCAAAATGGTGACGATACATTTTGCCTTGCCAGTGCATTTACTGTCGCCCAAACTATATGTGATAGTAAAAGAGAGCCAGGGTGCATGGACATGAACACCTTTAAGCAGATCAAAAAGTGTCATCATATCCAAAAACTCAAAGCAGAGGAACTATACCGTGATGCCCGTGTGAATATTTTGAAAGGTGGTGAGCTCACTGAACTGAAACAATTTCAAACATACCTCTCCGAATACAAAATCACAGTGTTCAGGGAACGTTGGGGGGAGGCACGTCCTATATGCTCCTCCCGAAAATTCTTTTAAGGGCTACCTTGATTTGTATTTTCACGACGATAAACAAAACCATTTTGATGTCATAAATTCCTTGACAGCTGCATTTAAGTGTGGGTACTTATGTCGCAATTGTCACGTGTCGTAAAATATAAAGAACAAACACAAATTCGAATCAGCGTGCATAAAAGTTCTACGATAAAGCGGTTTGCAGTTGAGGTCGAACTGTGACCTGTAAAGACTGTTGGCATTGGTTCACAAACCAGACATGTTTTGATAACCATAAACGTCCCGGTGATGTCAAAAAGGTTTGTGAGGTGTGCGGGCTCGCTGAACTTTCTCCCGATGTCGTTGTCCAAGATTCCAAAGACATTCTGCATGGATGAGTCCTTGGCCAAAGGACATGTTCCCCATTTTTTCAACAAAAAATAAAACGTGGGGTATAGGGTCCCTTGCCGCCAAATGAGGACTACGGCATCGGCGAGATGTCAGTTGAGGGAAAGAAGCACTTTTAGAAGTGGTATGACGCGTTGGTCAAAGAAAATTATGTCCTTGATTTTAACCGTGAGTTGGAACTGTATTGTGTGAAAGATATAGAGACCCCACGGAAGGCCTGTCTAAAGTTTAGAGGCACGCTCATGGAAAACGCAAAAGTGGATCCTTTCATAGAGTAGTGTACAATCGTGGGAGCGGCCATTTTGGTTTACCGCCGAAGTAATCTTAAGAAGAATACCATCGGTATCATCCCTAACAGTGGCTACCGGTGTGTGGGCTAACAGTCGCACACCACTGTACTATGGCTCTGCTGGGAGGCCCACCAACGCGGTGTCTCTATCCTTCATGCGGGTAACGGCCGCGAGGAATTTGTATCAGGGCAACGTGAAAACGGCGTTGTTAAAACTGAAGATACCACCACCGTCTTCCACTCCTGGGGATGTTATTGGCACGGGTGCCATCTCTGTTATCCTGACATGACCACCCATATACCAAAAATAGCTTCCATTGTAAACCTCTTGTTATAATTAATTAACATTATAGGAAGCGTGGCGGAAAACCAGACAAGAAGTTTAAAAATCAAAAACATAGTTTGTTTTATTTAGGACAAATTTGATGGTAAATACATGATAAGAGCAAAGTTTTACAAAATAGCGTGAAGCGCATCTTCTCCCAGATTTAAATAAATCTGCTGAGATATGAGAATTAATAAACAATACAATATCTGAAAATAATAAAGGAAACATATATTCATATGTTTTTCGCATGTTCAACAATAAAACAAATCGTCATCATGGTAACCTACGGTTCCTTCTATGGTTCCCTCGGTTAGTAGCATTAAGTGCAAGCAATAATACTACAACACGATTATTAGCATACTTTACATTTATGCAATAAAAGATAAACATTAAACGCCATTCAAGATCTAAGGAAATCAACATAACGTTGAAGCAAAATGTTAGATAGAATAAGACGTTAGGCTAAGTCTCAACTCTAACACCTAAGTGCCCTGTGCTCTCAGTCAAATAGATAATAAATAAACCCATATACACTAAATACGCTAACAAAGGATGGGCGGTAAGCCCGAGACGCCTAGCACACCAAAGCGTGACCCAAAATGTATATACGATATTAAACATACATTATGAATGTATGACAAGCCTAATAATACAATAGAATGAATTGAACCTCATACAAAGAGAGAGAAAGCAAGCGCATTCACGTTGACCTGCGTGCATAATTCAAAGTTTAGATATTTATAAGTCCCAACAATAATTTAGACAAGATGTATCCCATTACTTCAAATATGCAATTTAGATAATAAATAAATCGCGGCTCCTAGCCGCTGGCCTATCCGAGCTCAATCGGTGATATAATAAGTGACTATACAGAGTCCGCGTTCCACTATATATACAAATATTGTTTCCCCAGAGAGACGGGCCAAGGGAAGGAGGGGAAAGCCAATGGAACAAATAGAAACAGCAACTAGAATAGTCCAGAACGGCGGAAGTGATCACTTTGTCTGCTTGCGTGGAGCTTTGGTCGCTTCCGGCCGGTCGGGGATCGAGCCCCGAGCAGACAGCCGGTTGAAGGTCCCGCTCAGTCACTTGTGCCAGTTGGCCGTAGGAGGTCAGAGCTCGGGCATTGGTGTTGGAGTTTGTGTCGCAGATCATCACGGGTGGAGGTGAGTGTTGACCCATTTGATATAACGTCAACTTGTAAATCGTTAAATCATGAGACCATGGAGACGCACTATGAAGTGACCATGACGTTCGTGGAAAATTTTAAGAATGCCAGCTACACGGACGTAGAGATGTGGGAGTGTATGTTTAATGCTACGAAACGTACAGACAAGGACTTGAAACAATTTGTACTCCAGCAAGAGGTGTACAGCAAGGAGCCCCTCAGTCCCAGGGACGCATTCTTTGATGGGCGTACAATTGTATTAGACTCTTCCACGAAACAGACCTTTATTGTGGAGAGAAGATCAAGTACTTGGACGTTTGTTCATTGTGTCCTTACGTTTGCAAGTACAAAAAATATCCCATCGGCCACCCCATAATTCACTTGGAACCAAATTGTCCATCTATAGATCAAGTAGAAGGCATAGCCAAAGTTACAGTGACGCCTCCGCAGAATTAATTCATGCCCATATTGTCTACACGGATGCATGACTAGTTTATCTTCATCTTGTGCAGTAAATGCGGGGAAGATAAAAACCAAGGTGAATGCCATTACAACGACAAGAAAGATCGCTGGTTGACTGGCGTCTGGGTGATTGATGATATCCGGAAAGCCGTGAGAAAGCCTACACCAGTGAAGCCGTACACGAGGTTTGGGAGTACAATGTGTTTGTTTACGACCGTCAGACACGTTCTGGAGGATTGTTTCACGGGTATAATGACACTTTTTTTGAAAATTAAACAAGAAGCCAGTGGATGGCCAGAGTGTTATACCTCACAAAATGAGAAGTTAGCTTGTATTCAAAATTATGACAAAAGGAAAGGGGTAAAACTCGATTTCGACTCTGTTTGTAAAAACACTTGTCTCCGCACTCTGGCTAAATTTTTTAAAATTCGCTATGGGGAAAGTTTGGGTAAAGACCCGATTTACCACACGTAGCCGTTGTCAATGACTATCAGGACTTCCACAAGTACCTGACGGATCCGTACATCACCGTGGACAGCGTAATTTATGTTAATGATGAGGTTATGTTCCTCAATTACAAGGATGCGCGTGACGCGTTGCGCCCTAACCCTAACACGAGTGTGGCGGTGGCGTGCTACACGACTGCTATGGCTAGGTTGCACTTATACAGCATCCTTGAACAATTGGGGGACCGCGTTTTGTATCATGATACAGATAGCGTTCTATTCACAGCACGCCCCGGCGATTGGAGTCCACCAACCGGAGACTTTTTGGGTGACCTCACTGATGAACTTCAAGATTATGGTCCGGGAAGCTACATTAGCGCCTTTGTATCTGGCGGTCCCAAGAATTACGCGTATCGAGTTTATGTTGGTGGCGATCCTGCCAAAACAAAAACGGTGTGCAAGGTTCGCGGGATCACTATAAACTACGGCAACCGGAACGACGTTAATTTTGACGTTTTGAAATTGATGGTCACCGAACAGGCCACGGAAAGATATATACAGATACTGCACAAAATTGTAAGAAAAGGTCTTGCGACTGTATGTACCGTTTCGCAGGCTAAGATTTACCGGCCCGTGTACACCAAACGACGGATAACCGATGATTATAATACGTTGCCGTTTGGATATCAGAGTCCTTGTAAACGTGCTTGACACGACTAAAAGGTGATCATTTAGACGGGCTGAATAATCACCTTTTTTTTTCTTTCACTCTAGACAGTTCCACTGACATACCATTTTTCAAATATTTTATATTTTTTCATATTATTTTCTGCATGAAAAGACGCATGTTTTTTATTGATTTATTTTATGCACCCGGGATACATTTTATATATTTTTTATCCACCAGTACAATCCTCCACCTACCTGATTATTTCCAGCCAAATAAAATTAGTTGTTTGTATATATATTTATTTTAATTCTAGTCAATTTTGATTATCTTCTTGTACATATTTTAAATTGAAAAAATATATTCAAATCAAATACTCTTTAAACTGGACTTTGTAAATTAGCTTAGATATTTAGTACCAAGGTCACTATTCCCGCTACGGTCTTGTACCCTCTCTGAGTCCTCTTACTACCGAGCATTGAAAATAATAAAAGGGAGAGAGTGAATCTAAGGAACAAGTCACAGAGAAATTATGAGATATATTTAAAAGCAACAATATGAAAGGTTTATTCATATTAACAACAAGAGCGCAGATAACAATACAAGGTCTCATTATATCATAATGAGATATGTTGGAAATTAAACTTGGTGACAACAGCATAATGTCACAGGTATATTTACAGAACAGAAACGTGAAATCCAATCATCATCCTGACGGTTCAGTCTATAAGAAACAACAATATAACGTTTCAAGTTAAACACGGCAACAAATAATAAGGGCCTAATGGGCACCTCCAAATGGTTACAAAAGTTTCGTTATTTACAAATACGAAGATACAAATTACGTTACTTTAACTTTAACTTAGAAAACATATACGGGAATTATATAACGTGAGGGTTTGACTAACAGACAATAGTCAAATCCCCGCGGGACTATCTGATCCTGACTCGGACTAAGAATCAAAACAAAATGCCATCAGTAAACAATACTTCTAAAGTCCTAAAGGGACATACAAATAAAATTATATCTAAATCAGCAATATTTAAATTAAAGTCATTGATACTTCAAAAGACAAAATAAAATAGTTACATTACGTTACGATAGTTCAAAAGCAAACTAATATTAGAGATGTTACTTCGATGATGAAAAAACATTATTACAATATCCACAATATAAAACATATTAACGTTAACTCTTACAGAAACTAAATCAACTTTTAAGAGTAGACATTTACGAGAATGAATATCAGACAAAATACTCTAACCCACAGGTGGCGATATACCAAAGTAGAATATCAATTTAAATAGTACGACCATAATACTAAGTTATTTTGAGACACAGAAGATTAAAGATTTTAGATACAAAATAATGAGAGTCGAAAATAAACTTAGAGTCCTAAACAAAAATCCCCATAGTAACGATATAGATACATATTACAAGTTTTATCAGCCATTGTCCAGGTCGATGACAATGGTCCGTCGTCCATCACAGATGGAAAGATAGTCAATTTTGGCACATATTCGTAGCCATTATATAGGAGTATCATTGCAGAAAGGGGAGGTGGGAGAACAGTAACACACGCTAGGTGACGTCAACGATGTCTTCAATCAGTCACGTAGACCATGGTTTACAAGCTCCATCGGACTATCAGCTAGTTTCTCCAACCATCCGATGTTTTATTGATACTCCTTCTTCCAACCACCAGAGGTCAGGTACGTAGTTATCCCTTGTTGCCCTCGAAGTTACACAGCTCATTATTCGACAATTGAAAACGGAGTGTCGGGACCTCTAGTTGACGTGTCGTAACTCGCTTGACCCACTCGTCGTTTTGGTACGCCAGATGTAGGCCAGCCTTGCAGGTTACTAGTGTAATCAGAACCATTTGGTAAGTACACGAACAAACTATTAACATATAATTGGATTTGGTAGATATATATATTGTCCAACATTATTTTATCATGTCTTATTAACCTACATGAACTACAACAGAGAAGATTAATATTGTAGGGATCCTAATTGAGTTGAATTTATTGGAGCGGGTAGTATGATTTAATGCGATGCAAGCGTTTACGTCATCGTGGGTCGGGGTCGTATTGTAACATTCTACAACGTAATGTTACAGTCTCAAGAAATTGATTATTGTTTCCTAAACATGTATAATATACTTCAAGTTGTAGGATATATTCTATAACTATCTTTTTTTTTTGTAATTATATTTTCCAAGTATACTTTTCACGGGGTGATATTTGTAAAAAATATTCAAAAACTTTGATTTGTGTAAATAAATATTCCAAGTAAACTCTTCTTGGTGTTAACTATATTTGTAAAAAATTATATTCTAAAATTTTTATTTGTATAAATAAATATTCCAGGTATATTTTTCGTGGTGTGAGATATATTTGTTAAAAAATACCCTAAAACTTTTATTTGTGTAAATATATATTCTAAGTATGCTTTTCACGGTGGGATCGAGATTTGTAAAATTTATATTTTTCGTGGTGTGAGCTATATTTGCTAAGAAAATATTTAAAAACATTTATTTGTGTAAATAAATATTCAAAGTATACTTTTCAATGGTGTGATTTATATTTGTAAAACTTTTATTGTGTAAATAAATATTATTTAATGTTATGTTTGTGTTTTAACGTCTACACCCAAACACACCCTCTCCTATCCTATACAAGTTTATTAAGCTTAGAAGCTCAGGGCTAATCTTACAATGTCTCGTCAAAGTCCTCGTAACTTGACTGTTTGTAAAGTCTAACCGTTGGTTAAACTTGGCGTTTTGTATTATAATACTATTTTTATGTTCTCACCAAATTACGAACAGGTGCCGTCCATTGGTTCTAACTGTTAACTTTCTCGGAGCGCTAGAATTGTTTCAAAGCTTTTGATTTGCTTAATTTTACCATAGTATAACATTCCCAGGTTGCAGCAGTGGAGAAGGGTGGAGTAATGGATCTTTTGGTAACTGTCACACTAAATTTAAGATTGAGAACTATTACGAGGAATTTGTTCATTCGCAAGATGAAAAGTGGAAAATCAAACACTCCCCTAGTAAGGCAGACCCAGATTGATAAGTGACCGTTCAGACAGGGATCAACTTCAGCCCTTTACTTAACCACCAATAAATATTATATCCATAGGCCCTAATATGTTTACCATGATAGAATCTGCAAAACCTGCTAATAAACAAGGTAGACTAACATTTATCCAAACCATGAAAATGTTTTCCTAGTGTTACTGTAATAATTCCCAAAATGAAAATGACTCATATAAGTTAGGAGTTCCTACCAAAATAAGAGAAAATTAGAATAACTATATTGTATTATACGATTATTCCTCTGGGCAGGTATTCTCCCAGACATTATTAAGTATCCATCTTTAACCACTCCATAGATTAACCATATCGGAAGCTCTAATCATAAGTAATTAGGATGAAATTCAAAAGTAATCAAGAAATAACTCAAATTTTATTACACACACGAAAGTAGTTCTAAGCAACTTCCAAATGGTATGAGCCTTAATCAGATACACAAGTCTAATGGGCCAACCATAAGCAAGGTTCATAGAGCTTTAACTTAAACTTAACACTTAACAAAAATACTCCAAATTAAATTAATATTCAATGTTGAGAGCCCATATTTTGTTTGAAAGGGATTTCCATTGGCCTGAAGGTTTAACCTAATAATAATAATAATAATAATAATACGAATAGATAAATCAACACTATCACACATAATCCTTAAGAACTATAATAATGATGATAATAATAATAGTTCAGTCCTAATAATTAACCAACAAGATACCATTACTATATACTAACACAAATTATTGGCTGCGAGTGGCCACCGCGCTGAAAGAACCAGATTAATGTGCACATAGGTTCAAGCTAACGCTCCCTACAGTGGACACAGGAGTCACACGGGTTCGCCGACAGTCGCTAGCGATCACTACCTCGGATAGTTCCACCTAAAGTCAATCTTAATATTTCAGCATCCTTGAAGTTAAGTTTAGAGAAAAATTCTAATGTATCACTTATTGGTCTTGGTGAGTCTGGCGACACGCGTGACCACACGTTCCACGCGGAACCTCAGGGTATCCAAGTTGGTGTGCAACTCAGCAAAACTTCACTCGTGAGTGCCTCAGGTCACCAGTCAGGGGTAGGCAACCACTGAAATATCACGTAGGTGGTTCTTAGTTGGCAGAATACGGGCTGGTAAATAAATCCCAGACTCCGAGTCTGAAACCCTACAAACCCCGTGAATAAATAATATGTTTCCAACAATAAATGTAACCCTTTATAAAGGCCCATTACCATATTTAATTAAAGCTACTAAAATTTATTATATAATAAGTTAAAAAAATTACTTTACCATCAACATTCCAAGTATAAACTTTCATATAAAATAATTCTAATAAAAAAAGGGGGTCTGGAATTTTCCACATAATAGTGTGGGGCACTCTATCCTGTTAAGAACGTTTTTAAAACCGTTAATACCTCAATAATCTAAGTATTTAATTTTACATAAAACAACCAGACCTGACATTTAGGTAAATAGTTCAAATTAAATAGCATGAAAATAAAAGATTCTAGCACAGTTATGTAGTTATCATATAGGTAGCGCTAATTAGGGGAAATTATAAGTGATAACATTAATCATTCTACATAGTAACATATTAACCCAAATTGTGGACATCAAATATGGTTCCCCAACATTGCCTCATATATATCCTTGGCCAACACAAATTAGTAAAATATCACAGTTTATACAGAATATTATCATACATAACACTTAATTCAATCAGATCAAAGGGTTTGTTATATTAAATGGTCTTACGCAAAGTAGTTTTCACCCTGCATGACCGGTCAATTATTTCACTCTAGCCCCATTAGAACTGGTGAAATTTGTAAACATTATGAAAAGTAAAACAACTGTGAAAGTTATAACCAACAGTATATATTATAGTAATTAAATAACATTAAAAGGTCTACCTTACCTCTGCCACTAAATATTAGCACCAAATCCTCCCAACGGAAACAGAGGGTCTTCTCAGCACAAGCGTTCAAGTCCAACACACACGTAAGAAGCCGTACCGCTGGACAGCCGACACAAAACTTTCATTTGCCAAACCAACAGCTCACCGATCATGTTATGACGTAGGTCATAGATTATTCATAGCGCCGTTGGATCCTCTGTAGCGCTCTAGTGGATGAAGTGGGCGATGTTGACGTCCGATCATCACTGGAAGTATCAGACTATTGTGGACATGCTACCACAATAAGTAAATCCACATTTAGCGGGCCAAGCTAATTATCTGCAGAGTGTTCCATGTGACGGGAAACGTTACAATAGAGAATATAATTAAGTCATTACAATGTATATGGAACTGTAAGAAAACAAATCGATCAAAGCAAATCCAATTTATTAAGACTGTTTAAGGTTATCTGCTATCTTTTATCATATTTATTTGTCTGCTAAAAAGTTTGTTAAAAATAATAAACACGAAATTTAAATTTTAGCAAAGAAGAGGAAATATTGCTAATTGAATTAATAGATAAATACAAACAACCAATTTATAATAAAAAATTCTAATTGGTGTCCAATCAATTCAAGAATTTCTAAAACTTTATTTTTGTTTAAACGAAAACGTAAAAAGATTCTTCCTTGTTAAAATTTTTTGGGAAATTCTTTCGTTCCAATTACTTTCTCTCTTCGGTCTTTAAAGTATTGCGTTTCTTAGAACTTGTAAATCATTTTCAAAATCATCATAGTCAAACAATAAATCACCCATTTCATAACACAAATAAATGTAACCTAATTTTAATAATAACAATTTCCTTGAAAACAATATGGTGGCGTGTTTAACGTTGTTACGTTATGTATGCTATCTGGTAGGTGGACCTCACGTTAACTTTACGAACACTTTTACGTAAACATTAGTGCTAACCAAACATAGTAAAATCAAAAGTAATGGTTGTTATCTCTTAACCTATGTTAAGCCCTAACGAATAGAATAGCGTGATATTATAAGATTGGGCCTCAGTCTCAAACATTATGGATAAATTGAAACATTCAGAATAAAACAATTGTTTCTAAAATGATTAAATCCTTTTACTTTCTCTTTGGGTAGCAATCTAACGTCACAACAATTACGATTTATAAATGAAAAAATTAATATATGTGTCTGTGTTACCCCTTACCTTTAATAGATATTTAAGCAGAGAAATAATAATAGTGTATACTTATTCCTCCTTTATACTTATACCACTCTATATTGTACTTGCTAAAGCTATATTAACTACACGTGTGTAAATCAATAAAGCTTAACATTTACACGTCTTCTCTATTTAATATTTTATTCTGGTAAAGTTGTCACGTGTATATTGCCAGTGCCTTTCTGTCTTTGAATCTCCAACAACATATTCTAGCGACAGAACGGGTGCGTACAATTTGAAAACACCATATTCTTCTCTAGGGTTTGGCAACTACAGGGTATGAAGCACCCGGTGAAAGATATAAGGGTTTTAATCTAGTGGTGAGTGAGGTTGTTATCCCATGTCTTGTGGTTTCGAGGGAGGTAGCTGGTTTTACTGGAACTGCAGCTTCCGACTGGCCTTTGTGATTAGGTACCGGTCTCGTGGGTCTTGTGGGTGGGGGTAAGGGAGAGAGATGGGGGAGAAAACGTAGGCGGGTTGGGGGGGGCTAGGGGATGTAAATGATAGCCCTCAGGGGTTAAAGGGGAAATTGGAGTAGGGGGGAGTCGGGTGGTCGGTGAGAGGGGAAGACGAGGGGAGGCCTGAGATGACTCGGCGGCAGGGATGCTGGGAGATGTGGGCGCAGTGTGTGGGTGTTCGGGGGTCTGGTGGTTGTAGACGGGAACGTAGAGAATGGGTCCACGAGTTGAGTACTGTTTGGTCGGTGCTGTTTTCTCCAGGGTCTTCCGTCGGTGGGCTTTGCCGGCGCGGCGAGTGTAGACCATCCCGTGATGACGAGGACAAGTGGATGGGGAAGGGTGGAGAGGTAGGATAGAGTCCCGGCAACGTAAAGTCGCGGTGGGAGGTAGGATAGCGTCCCGGCAACGTTAAGTCGCGGTGGGAGGTAGGGTAGCGTCCCGGCAACGTAAAGTCGCGGTGGGAGGTAGGGTAGAGTCCCGGCAACGTAAAGTCGCGGTGGGAGGTAGGGTAGCTTCCCGGCAACGTAAAGTCGCGGTGGGAGGTAGGGTAGATTCCGGTGGAATGAGAATAGCGATGACACTTGCTGCAAACGACGATTTATTGGCTCTTTCGTATGAGTGTGGTTCCCCAAGGTTGGCTCACCACTGAACTCGAATCCAGATTTCACCGGGTTATATACCCTCCGCTGCTGCCTGGCCTGGTCCAATCAGAGAAGAGGGAGCTTCCCATTGGTTCGGGAAAACGAAAGTGATATTGGCCGCCAAGCGAGCCAATAGGAAGAAGGGAGTTGATTATAGAGGTAAGAGCGTCACGGACGGCTCAGACAACATGGACTGTGGGCCGGACCGGCAGTAGGGAGGGAGGGTGAAGCGGCCGGTGCAAGTGCGAAGGAAAGAAGGCTGCCTGAACAGAGAGGCACATCAAGGTTGGGTATTTGAATACCCGCCGAGGTGTACTGTTGGTATTTTCCCTTCAGGAACATTCCCTTACTCCTCCCCACATCATTATCTTAGCACGCAGCCGCCAAGGGCCATGGTGGATACGTACACCGGAGCACACATTAAAATATAATGAGCACACATAACTTTAAATGCCCCATAAGGCTAAACCCATGAGCTCTGGCTAGTGGGTAGGGTGCGGTGATGGCTGAACCAGTGACACCCAGTAGTTTCCTGTTTGAACGTGTTTAGTGTATTCGCCCCCGATTACTGACCTGGGCACCTGGATGTGGAAAGGAGGTAAGGGAAAATCACAACGCCAAACTAAGCCAGTGCTAGCCAGTATTTTTTGTTTGAACATGTTTAGCCACCTAGTGGGGTCCCGGATGTGGAAAGGAGGTCTGGATAAATCACAGCTAGACATTGCCAATAGCTCACACTTTATGTTAGTGTTAGAAATCGCTGAGAGATGATAATTCCCCTTCCTCATGGTCCGGCATGCTGCGGGAGGAGTGTCCAAGACTGCACCCCCCTCCCCCCCCACGTCAGTCTCATCCAATGGACACACATAAAATCAAATGGGTACGCATTAAAATCTAATGGGTACACATTAGAATCTAATGGGAACACATTAAAATCTAATGGGTACGCGTAAAAAACCAATGGGCACACATAAAATCAAATGGACACGCATAAAAACCAATGGGTACACATTAAAATCTAATGAGCAAACATAAAAATCAAATGGGCTAAATCCATCAGCCCTGGATACTGTGGTGGCCCTCTAATGATGCCGGGGTCCGGTGGCATGGTTTCGGGGGAGGAGGGGGATTTTGGTGGAGGAATAACGGTAAATTAATCGTATGTGAAAAGTAGGTTAATTTATAGATAGCCTCTGGACTGGATCGAGGGGTCCTGCGTACTATCAATAGTGGATAGGCAATGAGACTCAATTCATTGGATGATACTTAACATTATTTAGTTATACAGCTACATTTCCTAGACAAACAAAGAAAGCGACTTGATGAAAGAAAATGTACAATGAGAGGACAGGAAATAATTTGCAAATGATTAACCAACAGAATATATCACACGCACAAAACACTAAGAATAAATAAATAAACGCCTTTCCTGCGAAAAATTATATATAGTTATAGAAACCGTTTTCTTAAAATAATTAGATTTTAACAATACCATGAATAGTGGCACTTGGGTCCACGATCCACGTAATATTTATTCCGCTCCTTCTTTCAGGCAAGTTTCAACTTTTTAATTGCATTGAAAAGTAATCTAGGTAAATAAGTTAAATAAATAATATTTTATGTATACGCTAATTTAACACATGTTATTTAAATGATTTTAGCACACTTCCTTTTAACTATTTTTTTGTTAGTTCGCTAGCCGGTGTACCAGTTATTCGAACGGAGAATCTATAATAAACCCTTGTTATCTTCAGTATATAAAATAAATAATAGGGAATAGTGACCAAATCTTATATTATGTTTGGATATTAACCCTTTATTTGTTTAAATTGTAATACAAAACGCGAAATTAGCCTGACATACAGGATGCCAAGATACATGTTTTAAAAGCGATTATATTTATTTTGAAATTATGATAGTATAGCTTCTTTATTAATCCACAATACTTTGAGCTCTTGCCTGTCGGTGCTAGTACATTTTTCTACCCCATTTACCCGTTCGACCTATTTTCCCCTTTTTGCCATTTTTTACCACCTTAGCCAAAATTAGTTGCCTTTATTACCCTATTTATCCTTTCTAGCCTATCTACCCTTTCTACTCCGTTCAAGCGTTTTATCCCGCTAAACTTTTATCTATTTTTATCTTTTCACACCTTTTGGCGCTTTTTAAAATGTCAGCGCTCTGCTCGCGATAGATATCGCGCAACGATCCTCAAAGAAAAACTCTTAATTTTATTAATATAGATTTTTCTTTTGAATTTCTAAATTAATGCATTTTTTTTAGAAACAAAAACCAATCGTAGACGTGATTTAAGAATGTTTTCCTACAGGATACACAATTTAAATTGAAAAGAATTAAGGTTTAACAATAGATGGATTTATTAAATAAAAAACATAAATAACAAAATTAAGTTTTACAATAATATTATAGGTTGTACTTTGAAGCTTGATTCAAACAATTTGACTTTGCGGAATGTGAAGTTTTGACTGTAGCTACAAGGGTTGATCAGGTAGAAGTTTTATAAAAGAGAAAACAGTCAAACAATTATTAGTAAAGGGTATTAAACAAGATACACATATAAATTATGATCAATCTGCTTGAATGGGTCTTAAGATAATATCCTTTAAACATTTCCGATAGTGATAAGCAACAGTAAACTCTTTTGATAACAGCGGTTGATGGCTAGTAAATAGGTGTCAACAAAACAGTACTATGGCTGGTCTCTTTCCCCTTCAGTACTGCCAGAGCATTCAAGAGTACATTATATTCTAATGGAAATCACACTAAGAACAACCAAAAAACAATAGAAGTGAAATAACAGGCAAAAGAAATAGGGTATTATTTGCGCGGACCCCACTATGATTCTAGTTCAGCTCCCTGGTTTGAACACCGCGGCTAATACAGCACGAGAAGCGTGAGTACTTGGACAAGCTAAAATATCGATTTCCATTAGCTCAACAGTGATATGGAAAACAAGACAGACTGCCTGGTTGTAGCAATCTCTAAATTACACAGATGCACACAACGTACACGGCGTCATGAGAAACATTGGCTTAAAAATAGATTAATGGAACTTGTGGAAGTTTTGCAAGTATAAGACATTACTATTTTCGCAGCCCATGGCTGATGAAGTAAAAGCTGTATCATAAGGACACGGAGACATAGTAACTTCACAACTGTTTCACTAAGTCAAACGGGAAGTCTTGCCCTTCAGTCAGACTCCAGGACACGATATTTAAGCGATTAATAGAAAACTCCCATTTTGTAGCCTACAAAACTTGAAATTAATAAACTATCTATTAGACAAAAAAACAAAAAATATGCTTCAACACAAAAACTATATATGAAACACACTACATTGTTTAGTTATCTAAACAAACTAAACCCCACGTCATAAGGACTTGTCGGCGTAGTTCATGATACTTAAATATTCCTGGCTCGACGTCCTGGCCAGTGTAGCGGTGGATCTGACGACCCATACTCCATGGTCGGCTCTTCTTCTTAACGTGACAATGTAGAAGTTCCTGCTTCGACGCTGGGTTGTAGCAGAACGGGTAAAATGTGAATCCTGGCGTGGCCCTTATATATATATATATATATATATATATATATATAAAAATCCCAAATCTGATACGAACGGAACAAAGCAAAAGGGTGATAAAGTCAGGAATATAGACAAGGAGAAAGACGGATGAAAGCAAGGTGAAAGAGAAATAACTCAAGACGGGCTGTTTGCGGGGAAGGAGGAAAGTATGATTCATTGGACGGCTACCAGGCTTCTCCGATGAGAAGTGGGTCAGTGTGTTGATCCCAACATATTCTTCTTTTCTTCACCAGATGTAGTTGTGATAGTATGTGTGGCAGCTATCATTGAATAATTTTTCTTTTCCCCCCACTTGGCAAATGAATCCAAGGACATCTTGAAATGGTGAGTAGATACTAAACCTTCTTCTATTTAAATATATTCGTTTTGATTATGTTATTTAGGTTCAGCTATTATTTTAATGAGAATTTGTGATATAGATGTACTTTATTATATTTTCTTGTAGACAGCATGGCAAGCGTATGTAAATTTATCCGACATCATCCAGTGTCAGATAACATGCGTTAGAGTATTTTATTCATAAATATGATAATATTAATCCTCTTCTGTGATATCTGCTACAGTATTTATCAAAATACAATTTTTTGAACAACCACGTGTTTCAACTTAGGGAGATACGTAATTTTATTTGACTGCATCTAGTCAGAGAAAATAAATGTTGAGGTAGATTACTGTTAATATTGTTTCTTTCTTTCGTAAATTATTAAATATTGATATCTAATTGTAGCTGTCCAATCTGTCTGATTGAAATGCTACAGTGACTTGTCATGAGATAGTTAATAATCCTTTTTTTAATGCATATAAACTTATTTCGACACATTGTCCAATTTAATCACCCTCAAGTAGCAAGTAACATTCATGATTTATTTTGGTATTAAACAAAATAATAAAATCATTAATTCATTCAAATTACTATATAGTAATCTACATTTTAAATAAATAACATATTATACTGGTCACATAGAGCACACAAGTAAAACATCTCGTACAAAACACCTGATGTCATATTATCTTGTAAAAGAAGTCTATTTAATAATGTTAAATTCCCTGGGCTTCGTGATTAACTTAGGTGGCTTTCACACATGAAGGCTTTCCGTCGTCGCCGATAATAAGGACGGCGTTTGCCGTCTGTACCAACGGCGTGACGTGCCTGGTTGAATTCACTCCAATTAACTTAAGCGTTTCCATTGCCAAGTTATGCTCCAGCATAAACCAAAGGAAAAGTTGTTGTGTGTGCCAAACTCTTTTTCCTGCTCGTCGTCCAACGTCTAGAATTCTGAGTTGATCAAAGCGCAAATCTCCCTTCAAGCTGACGATGACTCAGTCCGAGATTTGTACAAGATTCTATCTCAAAGTACTGGACTCAATTCCAATTGTGCAATTAATGCCTCAACATCGAAAGTTCCAGAAGCCATAGCGTATACTCAATACAACGAACAACGTGGTACTGAAGCAAGCCCGTGTGGACCGAAGGCAAAACACAGTGTTGTGTGAAGAGATGGATTAAACACCGGACCATTCCGGCCCGCCGTTCACGGCACGGCTGACATCCCTAGTTCGATATACGCTGTCACTACCACGGATTGTACTATCGCTATCTTACAGGTAATGAAAGTATTGTGATTGTCAAAAAATCTGAACTCAAAATTTTGATAAATTTTGAAGTTTCATGACCCCCCAAAATGTGAACAGTGTATTTTGCATTTCCGTCCGTCTGTCTGTTTGTCCGCATGTCTATACCTAGGAGTAGAGACTTAGTTATTTTACCGATTGGGCTAAGACTCCGTATTTAGGGTTTTCATAAGGTTGCCCTGGGGGTTTTTGGAATTGTATATTCAACCCTAAAACTAAGGGTAGTTTACTGAAAGGTGAAAATAAAATAAAATCGATTCTATCAAAATAGGATCTAACCATTTTGATTAAATCTCATTTCTAAGAATTGATAAATCACATGTGGAAAAATGCCGTATCTGGCCCAGGACTGTAATTAGCCAGATCTGGGAATACCAGATTTGCCCCATATTTGGGTATACCTGGCCAGATATGATATTTTCATATGGGATATTACAAATAAAGTGGCTACTATCAATTTTTCGTCAAATTAATGTCGTCTGTATATTAACCAATATTAAAAAAAACATGATGTTTAGATTCCATCTATAAAAATTGTAAAATGTAAGATTAGCAGAATACGTACCTTGTCATATCAATATTTAATTTTAATTTATATTTTATAAGTTATAAAATTCCATTTAAATGGAAGTTTTACTATAGCTATCACCTTTCGCTATTGTGTCGTGAATGAGCTTGTCTTTTCATTTGTTCACAAAATAATAATGTTCTCGCGAGTCGCGTCCCCACTGGCCTCTTCCCGGTTCCCGCCCACAATAGCTGATTCATTTTAGTTTGTTGGAGATTTCAGTGCAGAGATCTAGCGGACCCAATCCACACACAGTGCATAAAGAAAGTTCTATAAGGAATTACTATTTAAAAAATATTTGTAATTTCTCAAATAAAGGTGCTAATAAAATCTTAAATAACTAAGTTATTACTCTTTAAAAATTAACAAACTTAGCTAAGGGATTTTTTATTTAATCATCAGCATGCTTTATATTAAAGAATCCTCTTCTACAATCTTAAGAAATATGAGTAGGAGCCTGTCAGCCTGCTCATTTTAATAAACTTAATCGTTTTTATCTATTCCTATTATCTATTCTGAATAGTTCTTATTTCTTAAGCCCGTATCACACGACACTAGCTCGTACTTGAAATCCACTGTGCTAGCTAGCACGTTGTCGTCAACCCCGCTTGGATTATGTATGGTCGTAGCTCTCACGTAGCCTCTGGATCTGGCTGCGGTGTCTAGAAGAGCTCGGATAATTTCTTATGACCCGAGGGGATTGTTCGCGGGAACGAACCGGATAGGAAGGATGGTTCGGCGAGTTACCACGGTGAACCGGATAGGAAGGGTGGTTCGGCGAGTTACCGTGGTGAACCGAATAGGAAGGGTGGTTCGGCGAGTTACCGCGGTGAACTGGATAGGAGGGGTGGTTATGGTGGGCGGCTGAATGACAAAGAAACACACACAAATTGTTGACGATGGTTTATTAATCGAGAGGTTGAGATCAAGGGTGGAGCTCTGCTCCCGTTGACTGATGCCAGCAAGCGGTCTGTCAGCTCCTTTTATCCCCCCCAGATAGGTCGTTCGGGAGCGCTCGGCTTGCCACCGAGCGGCCACGAAGTAAGTGAGGCTAGCGACATTGAACATAGAAGGGGGGTGGGGAGAGGGGTAGAGCATGACTGGCCGCATTGGGAATGCAAGAGAGTTACATTGAGAAAATAAGGAGTAGAGGGGTGGTAACAACGTCATCATCTAGCGTCATGTGAATCAGAAAAAGTATACTGGTTCTGCCTCTTGGTACTGGCTACCATACTAGTTGTGAGGATAGAATACGCGCTATTTTCGTACTAGTTTCGACACTAGTCTGTGTATTTCAACCAATCAATGCGTGCTTAGACTGTTGTGTAGAGAAATGGTATAAATGATGCCAACATGCTCATCGGATGTGATTTTGCTGTTGGCAGAAAATTATTCTAAACATCCTTGTTTATATAATACCAAACTGCCACAATATGACAATATATTTAATATATTATATAAATTTAATTTAAAACATGTCATCTAAAATTTACAAGCTGTGTTCCAGACCCAATTTTAATCTAAATAAACTTGATAGCATGCCAACCTTTTGTGTTTTTTTTTAGAATATAAAGTGTGCGTAGGCCTAAAAAAAAAGAACATTTGTGTATCAAGGATATTGTACTTGGACACCTATGGGCCTACCACCTTCGTCATCTCATCCACTTTGTATTTTTCAAATTTGTGATTGTGTTGCGAAAAGCAAATACAGCATTTCCCGTTTCAACATTTCGTCATCAACATCAATGTTCTTATGAATAAGCCACTTAGCCATTTGAGCTTTACGCCATGATGTGGTCGGGATCGCTTCACACCTTCTGCTATGATAGGCTGTATTATCGATTACGATAACAGCTCCTTCATGTGTATTAGGGAGTAATTGTAATTTTCTTGCTACCGTTTCCATGATAAATAGTTTTAAAAATTAATACTAAACACTATGAATCAATAGTAAATAATATATAAAATGATCATCCCATATAAACTAAAATATAGTATAACTAAAAATATAAGGAAAAAATTAAAATATGATATGAACAAACGTTTGATACAAATAACGACTAAGCAACCAAACACTCTTAGCCCTCTGTAGGCCCACGCAAAATTAATGAGCGTAACCCGTAACACAAGAATAATGGCTCACAACTGGAGAGAAGCTTCTTGGATTGAGGTTAAACAGCTGTGTTTTGCTTTTCCAAGAGGACTGTCATCAGCAGGATTCATTGGTGTGAAGTCAGCAGGATTATATTTATGTTTACATGGAGTGCTACGCCTGAAGACAGTGTTTAGACTCTCAGCATCTTACAGTGATTTAAAGCAATAATATAACACAGTAAAGTGGCTAAGAGTATGTTCACCAGTATTTTCCTGAAACTATGGAAAAATAACCTGTTAAAATCAGCCTCAGATAATTATTTTGTATTAGGTGTATGTACTTTTCACACACGTTGATTATATCAACACACGACTCACAAACTACCCTAATACTAATAAAACACAACATCCAGTCCCCTAGCCGACAATTTACCAAAGATAAATCTCAGACCATCCCAATATCAGACCTCTGTCTCAATTGGCTCACAGTCTACCGACTGTTCTAAAGTGTTTAACTAATGCCAGTGAATTCAACCAGGATTCGAACCTGGGTCTGATTAGAAATGGTGGCAAAGTGTGAATATGAGTTTAAAACCTTAGACTGCCCAGCCACCTACCTCTTTAGGTAGCTGGTTTCTTAATTCAAAAGCATAGTGTAATAAAATTTGGAGTTGCATATAAAATGTATTCTTAAATTTTTAACATTGTCTCGGCAAGTACAATAAAACCATGTTTACTAAACTATATTTACAAACGAAGACGAGTATAGTGAATGTTTAAGTGGCTAACCTTGTATTTTGTGAAACCAATATTATCAATTTTGATGTGGATGGGATGAACTAACGCTTCAGTTCTCAACGCTACAACTCTATAACATTACTCTGCTCTTCAAGACCAGACAGAGCATAAAGTGAACTACAACTTTTTCAACTTCAAAATGCTACCACACATAAATGGGGGCGCTATTGGCCCATAATCTTTTTCAAAAATAAATTTGTGCTTTTCTTATAATTTCTTGAACATAATGTACCTAAGCAAAATCAAAAGAAAAAATGTTTCCAACAAGACAACTTTTTCATGTTTTACTTTAAATATTTCAGGAGGTATAATACGTTTTAAATTTTATTTTTTTAGCATTGTATAAAAGATATTTCTTTCAGACTTTGCAGACGTTGCTTATAACTATTATAACAGCCACCATAAGATTACTGGCTTTTCCACACAATTGTAACTAGACTTATGACGTGATACATTTGGAACCTCATGAAACTTTGACACAACGCATATTTTAGTATTTTGAAAAAAAAAGTTATTTAAAAACATCTATTGTGACGTTATTTGCCACCTTACCTTGTTTTTCTCTATGTTTTCTACTTTTTGTGAACAATTTCCAATTTATTTTCGAGTGAAATTAAGCACTTCAAAGTTAGGACACACTCTGGTTGCCGGCCTGACTAATAATACTATTTACATCTATTAAATTAAATAAAAGGACGGAACAACGTAACACATTGTTTTAAATAATCTAAATAAGGAATTTTGATTATTAGAAGAAGAACACTTACCTTTTATTAAACATTTCATCATCCCGTTAAGAAGTTTGTTGACTTATTTATAATGAACGTCAGCCATGTTTGATTTCAACGCATGCGCAGTTCTATCAAACCAGTGAGTAAAAGAAGAAACAAAGCTCGATGTAAATAACTCAAAACAAGCGCGTTTTTCAATTCTGACGGATGGAAATAAACATTTAATTCTTTAAGAAAAAGAAAAATTACTGTTCACTTTCATTAACATACAGTTCAATATTTATGTTAAACCTGCATTTTATTTATTTTTCCTAGTCCATAGACAACATTTATCTTTTGTTTATTTATATATATATTTGTTTTCTCTTTGGACTAGGAAGTAAAGAATAGAACCTTTTTAAATTTGGTTTTGGAAGAATTTTTATAAGTCACGGGGGTCTTCTTCTTCTGAGTGGTTTTAACATGGAGCCAAATCTGTGTAGCTCCGAATTAAAATTATTTTTTTTAAATGAATTAAAGGTGTTGAAGGAAAGTACACGTGGTGAAATGAAAAAGGAAGTGTTTGTACAATAACTAGATTGTTTATTTTCGTTTCATTTGCGTAAGAATTCAAACAAATTACTAGAGTGTAACAAATCTCTGAAGTGGGTGTCAATATGGACTAATTCAGTGGTGAGGCCAAGCCAACTCTTCAACTATAAATTATTATATATATATTTTTTTGTTTCTCCTATAAAATAAGAATTCGTTTACTTTCAGAAAGACAGACTAATGTAGAGAATTAATTATCATTTCATTTTATGTCTAATTATTAAATTTTTTATTATTATATATTTTGTTTTGTTTTGTCTCAACAATACTGTTCTATACTTTAACTTAGATTTATATTTACCTGGAATTCCTTGGGCAGGTTTGGGATGTGGTAAAGTGGAAAACAATAATAAATCTACAAAAGTGCCAACAATTGTTATTTTATGCATTTATTTTTTTATTGTCTAAATTACATTTTGTCCCAACAAACCATTTTATCTGAATTGTTTATGTTTTTTTAGTTTTAAGTTTACCCAGTGGTCTCGAGTATTGAGAGTCGTAGTGCCAATGATTGAATTAACCGAGGCAAAATTTCTTTTTTTTTCTTGTAATTATTATTATTTTCTCCTAGATACTAGGGGTGGCGCCCAACAATAACACCGTCCTTATACATCTTGATGTTAACTATTGTTGTTATGTTAACAAGATGCAGAGGACAATAATATTAGGCACAATCAATATAAATAAGTTATACAATATATATAAAAGGTTACAACAATATTTTTATTTTTTTATTACACTATGGTGGTTTAAATTGATTTTACAAGATGCATAAATGTATCTTCATTAATATTCCATGCTTATTTCATAGAAATAATAACGAACAAATTTAATATACAAAATGACAACTCTGCTTGGTAGAAAAAGGACAGCGCTAACGGAGAAACCAATGGGTTAGAAAGAGATGGTAATAGTCCATACAAGCCTGTACTGCAATTTGAGCGTGGAACGGCCTATAGGCGCTAGCTAGCACATTTGATTTCTAGTACAAACAAGTGTCGTGTGATAGTAGCTTTACCATTTCTAGGATTTCTAAGGAACATAAGGAATAATGTCGTAATGTGAAGCTTTGATTTTCGGACCATCTCAGGTTTTAATAAATTATAAAAGTCTCAATATATTAGAAAAATTACTTATTTATTCAAAGGCTCTCAAGTTTTGGTTTTTTTTCGCTATATTGGATAATATATTTTTCAAAAAATAAAATAAGGCTGGGAATATTTATTTTGGTTATTGAAAGTTGGTCACATCTATTCAACTTGTTTGTCTACATTTTCATTGCATGATTTGAAACACATTTAGTTTCTTTTAAGTATAATTTTTTTTGGATGATTTTAAGCTATATTCAATTAATTTAAATTAATTACAAAATGTTATCTGATGATGAAGATGACCTCCGAGCCTTAGATCAAGAATTTGGGGAGTTGCAGAGAGCATGGAAATTACAAGAAAACCTTTTTGGACAAGTTAGTGGCTGGGATGATGATACAGAGGGTATTGAGGAAGAAACTAATCCAAAAGGTTAGTTATATATTGATAATATTATAATACGCCGCCTCTTTCCACTAAGATGTAGCCTACATTTGTTTAAGCCTCGTCATACGAACACAGTTGATTGTGACATGTAGAATACAACATGTACAGTTGTTTTATCTAACATTTTATATTTAATAGAATGATAAAATATCTACATTTGTCATTTTAATATTTATGCAGGGATCACAATCAACTTACAGTAACGTAACTTTCACTCAACTCTTACATAACATTAACTAGCCTAATATAAATAAAATAAGTTAGTTTGTGATCATGATAAATTTATATAGTGTAGGCCTACCAATTCAATCAAAACACAGACCGTGGATTTAGGAGTGATTAGGCTGTAAGTAGGCCTACAAGCAATATAAACGTTACTGAATTTACAAAATAAAGTGTTAGACGAGGCTACAGTGTTTTATAATTTGCGAGATGTGGACAAAATATACTGAAGAAGGCATCTGCATAGGTACCTTAATCAAACAAATTAAGTAGGCATACTAATAGCCTTGTTGACGCTGCTTGCTTCATTATTCTCTCTCCAGGTTAATACTGATGCATTTTATCTTAAATGACCTTTGGATTCTTACTCTCTTGGATTAGGGCGAAGTGGGTTAAGCGCAGCAAGTGTGGTCACGGGCTATATAAACCTTATAAAAGTATTTCAACATAAAAACTACACCATATGTTTATAATGTTGATCTATTTTTGATGTAAACTTTGGTAAATCCTAAGATGGGAATTCCCAGAGTAGGCCCCTATATTTAAAAACCTTAGCTCATGCTTTTAGGGTTATGTTGACTTTTTTTTAATAAATTAAATTATACTAAAGAGAGATAAACTTTAACAATTCACTGTGAAATGTTCTTTTACATGTTTTATTAACTGTGAGCTACATAATTAGATAAAGATGCTGGACTATCAAAAGTTACATTTTCTTGATTAAAACCGGCCTATATCTATCTACCACTTGAAGGCCAGATAAAGCGCACAGATCATTGTGATTATTTATAAATGTTCATTGAAGTAACATTTGGCTAAGTGATTCAACTGTGAGGTGTTTAGTTAAATTCATTTTTATTATTGTACTTACATACATACATATATATTTGTTATTATAATTATTGTCAATGGCAAAAATGTCACAAATCTCAGCAGTGTGTTGCAACCCTTCTAAAGAAAAAGGACATAACTTTCAAAAAAAGTTTGCGATATGTATCTCAGTGGATGGTGGATAAAAGTTCTAAGTTATCCCTCCAACAAAAAATATGTGATAAATGTAAAAATAAACTTTCAAAGACAGGAATAAATATTCCTAAAAACTTGTAAAAGGATGAGGGTCAAAGTTGTTCAATGGATGCTACAGGGAATATTAGGTTAAGTAGTGACCTCAATAACAGTGAAGAAGAATATATACCAGTAGATTTAGCATTGGATAGTTGAATGTTAAGTCAGAAATTATTACTCACTTGAAAGAAAAGTTCCACGAAACTACATCAAGAAGTGACAAATATCTATTCCTGACTTTATTGCCACAAAGCTGGAGCTTAAAGTAATTGTAAGAAGAATTTCAAATTTCAAATTACATGGCAAGAAAAGTAAAATTACTTGTCAAAGAAAAGGGGATTTTGTCCTCCCCAAACTCCCTAAACCAAAATATGCTTGATTTAGTGCAAAGGTTCTGAAGACTCAAGCCTGGTAAGAAGGATTATATTTCAGTGAAAGTTAATGGTGAAAAAGTTCATGTTCAAAGAAGTACACACACACTTTAAAAACAAATATCCAAATGCACATACTGGGTTTTCAAAGTTTTCTGAACTGTGCCTAAAAATGGTATATTATCTGGAGCAAGTGGTACACATAGTGTGTGTGTTTACACAATCCATCAGCATTGTGAACTACTAGATGTATGAGTTACTAGGATGTAAGCTCCACCAACTTACCATTGACAGTGAGCTTCCTAACAATAGCTGCAACCCTCCTCTCTCATTCATACTTCATTGAATGTCCTGGGTCAGTAATATTCCAACAAAGCCTTCAAGATCTTCACATAACTTTCAAACAATGGGTGTATGTTGATTGCATTTCACTGGAAACTCGATAACAAAATCTTCAGAGGATTTCCTTGATTCATCTTTCGAAAGATTGCAATCATTGATATGGCATTCTTTCATTGCAAGTCAGCAGTCATCTTTTAAAACAGTATTAAAAGCAAAGGAAGGAGAATTTTTAGTAGGCCTAGTTTGTGATTTTTTCTAAAAACTACTTGTTTGTAATACAAGATGAAGCTCAGGGATAACATTGGACTAACTCACAAGCGAGCCTCCATCCTTTTGTTGCTACTACATGAACAACAATGAACTTCTGCACACTAGTTTAGTAATAGTATCTGAATCCCTTCACCACAATAAGGTAGTTGTGCACCTGTTTCAAACTTGACTTCCTGATTGATAAATTTAAATGAAACCAAAAAAGATATTTTACTTCTCTGATGGGTCAGCTGCCCGATACAAAACCAGAAAGAACTTTATAAACTTGTGCTATCATGAAGCAGATTTTTAAGCAAGTGTTGAATGGTATTTTACAGCCACCGCTCATGGAAAAAAGTGTGTGAGATGGTGTGGAGGACACTTTAAAAAGATTAGTTGCTCATGCAAGCCTTCAACTCCCTTACACAGATAAAATTATCACACACTGGCAGTTGTTTGAATTTGCTAAGAAAAATATTGAAGTGATAGAGTTCAAATATGCAACATTAGAAGATCACATTATTGAGAAAAAGAAAATTAGTGATAGATTCACAAAAATATATGCTATTCCAGGAACTCAGAAGTTGCATACCTTTACTCCTCTTAGTAAGAAGAAAATTAAACTAAGATATTTTTCAATGCAGAGGACAGTAAAATTGAATATGTCACCTCTGACCATAAGGAAGACATTTATTTTGATCAATTAAGCGGCTAAATAGTTTGTGAATATAATGGAAAGTGGTGGCTAGGTTGTGTATTGGAAAAAGACAAAATCAAAGAAACCTTAACGGTTAGCTTTTTACATCCTCTATCTCCATCAATCACATATCCTCCAAAACCAGACATCCTTACTATAAACAAGAATGAGGTGCAAGCCATTGTCAACAAGACGTGCATACACACTTACACTAAAGGAAATGCTGATGGTTTCACAGAAAATCTATTAGCAATTAGTAATATTATTATTATTATTATTGTAGCTATAAAAATAGATGTGAGTCTGCATAGATAAATAAATAGCTAGCTGTCTGCATTACTTGTTTCAATAATCAATAACTTGTGATCCCATGACTGTCCTTAGTTACTACTTGGCATTTACATGCTTGAGAATATAAAGATGATTTTTTTTTTTTTCAAAATTTTAATCAAACAGTTTTTTTTTTTAATTTTAAACTTATTTTCATGACTTTGAAAAATAAAAAAAGCTTGAAGCAAGAGCTTTAAAATGGTGAGGATCTGATGTTTGTATCTTAATTAGAACTCCAAATATTAACAGTTCAATGTTTGCAATTCACATGAATGTAATGTGCTCCCCAAATTTTAAGGCTCTTTAAATATAGAACCCTTTAACCTAGAAAATTAAAATTTGTCATAAGTCATCAATAACTATGCCAAGTTTCAACTAAATAAAAAATGTAAGGTTGAGAAGGTCTGCTTCATTGGTTGATTTCATATGGAATGACCCTTCCGTGAATATGTCTTGAGACAGATTTCAACTGGACACCATCTCTTTTCTTCGGTCCTGAGTGTCTTCATTCATACTTTTGTAGCTTTTTCCCTTCCTGATATCTGTTAGCATTCCAAACCTTCTTCCTCTTTTCCCCTCCATCTTTCCTTACATAATCCTCTTCATTAAACAATCCCTATATAGAGTGTGGCCCCACCAAGATGTTATTCTCTTCGCTCTCATCCTTATCAGGCTCTTTCTCTCTCCTACCCTCCTCAACACTTCCTCATTCCATTCCTCATCCTGTCCATCCATTTCACCTTCTCCACAGCCATATTCCAAAATCTTCCAAAAACTTTTGTTCCTTCTTTCTGATTGTCCACACCTCAGGTCCATATGCAGGGCTAATTTTTGTCCTACTTTTCCTACTTTTGAGGAAAAACTCCTTTTCCTTCTTTACACCCAGAAGAAAGAAATAGTTTGGTTTGTAGCTGTTGAAGTGTGGATCTTCCTTTTTGCTGGTAAGTTAGTGAAACAAAATATTTCATCATAATGTGTCAAGCTGTTTGAACAAATTCTAATTGTATGCCCAAAAGCTTGTAGAGTGTCTTTGAAATTCAATGGTTGCAAATGTTGTGTTTGGAGGTTGTGTTATAATGCACTATTTCCAACTAAAATGTGCTAGATTAAAAGGTTTGTTAAAGCTATCCTTGTGTTACCTCATGGAAATACTGATGTTGAGCGAGGATTCTCACAAACATCAAACTATCTTATTGACTGGTCTAGGGGTAAGGTGTCGAACTTCTATGCTGGGGTCTGGGGTTCAATCCTCGGTCCCAGCACAGCTTTATCTGATTACCAAACCCTTCCTTCACCTCTGACAAGACATCTTGTGAATGTGGGGAATTCCAGGCCTCCACCGTGGTTCGGATTCCACGTTAAACTGTAGGTCCTTCATTTCATCTCACAATCACCCTACCATTACATATTAGCGTAAGTGCATATAACCCGAACGGGTAGTAAGACGCGGTGATAATAATATCTTACTGGCAACAGGATCTGTCTCTCAGAGGCATGCAGTCTGAACATTACAACTATCAGTGCAACACAGTATCATTCACGAAGAATTTCATCAAGAAAGGATGTAGGGCCCATAAGTTGTACTTGGCTAGACTAATAGAAGAGAATTCAGGTTGAACGGAAGAAACAAGAGCAAGAAGATAAAAAGAAAAATAAGTGAATCGTTTCAAGCAAAAAGGAAAGTTTTGGAAATAAAATTGCAGGAAGCTAAAGAGGCAACACAAAAAAAAAACTGTTAGAAAATCAAAATTCAGAAGTTAGAAGAATTTCAATCTTACAAGTCATTAGTGGAACAAGCGAATGAAAGGATTAAAAATGCAATGGAAATCAATGATCGAAAGGTTTGCAAATAGCTCAAACTATGCTAGAAGTTGCGGGCAGGAAATTGGAAGAAAGTGACTGCTTTTGAGAAAATAAGAAACAAACAAAAGCAAATTCAAAAGAGGTATACAACAATGTTGGACTACTTTTGTGTAAGCCACTATGAATCAAAGAAACTCAAAAACAACTGAGAGAGATTAATTTTTTTGGCACACAACCCGAACAGGTAGTAAGGCGCCGTGGTAAAATAAATAAATTATTATGTTTTACAGATTATTTTATTATAACCTATGTCATCTTTTGATGATAATGAACATCATTGTAATTATTATCATCATTATTACTACTTTGTTTCATTGCCATATTCCCAAATTTGACTTTGTAATGAAATGATGACATAAAATAAATACTGTACTAAAGAGAAAATAAATTAAGGGGGGTAGGAAAAAGATAAACGAAGGATTAAAAGGGGTTGATGATGGCTGAGCATTCCTTCTTTTTTCTCTTATAACATTTTTTCTTATTTTTGCTACAGGCCAAATAACATAAAAACGTTGTCCTTAATTAATTACTTTATTTTGGCACTATGAGTTGAATATATAATGTTTTTAACATGTTTTACTTTTTCACAACCAAAATCTACAATGAAGCTTGCATATGTCACCACACTCCACACAAAACACTTTGAAAACCTCTTTCTTTTAAAATTCATGTGGGATTCTTCCCGCTGTCAGTAATTCCCTCACCCTTCCATATGCTCCCTTCCTCATATAATCCATTCACGGTAGGAATTACTCTCTGAAAGGTCTTTTTTCCTACCAATATCCTACTATATAATAGATTTCTGGTAGGGAAAAAGGCCTTTCAGAAAACAATTCCTACGGTGAACGGACTTTAGCTCTCCTGCTTTTAACTTCTTTCATATAAGAGCCTATCAACATCACTAGACTTACCAAATATTTGAACAACCTTAACTTACTTGTTCTGGTTTCTTCCCCTCACTGGATATAACATTACCTTCTTCCTTTACAACATTCATCCCTTTCGTCTTACTGATGTTTACCTTCATTCCAAATTTATTTATCACTCTTATAATACCATCCATCATGTCCCACAGTTCTTCCTTCGACTCTGCTAACACAGTTGATCGTCTGCATACTTAATGTTTTTAGTTGTTCTCCACCTACTACAATGCCTCGTGTCCTTTCTAGAGCCTTCTCTTTCAACTTATCAGTGTGTATTTTGAAATGTGCTGGTGACATACAACATCCCTTTTGCACCCTTCTTCCAATGCTCATCTCTTCCGTTTCATTCTCCTCCACTCTTACCACCACATTCTGTCCTGTGTACAGCTGCTTTATTAGTCCTCTATCCTTTCAATCCATACAAATGTTTCTCAAAATTTGCAGTAGCATATTCCAGTCCAATCGATCAAACGCTTTCTCCTAGTCAATAAAACAAACATACATTTCCCTGTTCACTTCCAAAACTCATTCTGCTAGCATTCTCAGACACCCAACTTCATCTCTTATCCGTCTTCCCTTTCAAATGCAAAACTGCTCTTCTCCCATATTTTCCTTTATTTTACTTTCTATTCTCCTCAGCACTACCCTTGTCACAGTCTTGGTAATATGACATATAAAACTAGTTGTTCCATAATTTTTGAATTCTTTGGCTTTGCACTTACTTGGTAAAGCGACGAGAATAGTCTTAAATATCTCTTTCGGCCTAATTCCGATGTTGTATATCCTATTGAATATATTGGTTAGTCTTGTTATTGCCTCATATGGTATTTGGCCACATCCCATTCGCTTTTCTTTTCCTGAGATCTTGGATAGCTTTTCCAACTTACCATCTTTTAATCCTCGGTCCACAGTCCTCCTCATCCCCTTCCATCTCTTCTTCCAACATCAGTCTTCTATGATCTGCCTGAGAATCATATAGCTCCTCTATGCATACCATCCATACCACCTTGTTTTCTTCTGAGCATAATGTTATCCTTCCTGATTTGTAACATTAGCCGCTAGCTAATGACAAAATACTGGAAACTGCAAACTTACCCAATTCTACGAAGACGTCCGCGGCCATGCTCATGTAAACACTGCGAGCCACTTGTCACACACCTGGTCATCACGACCTTCCTTGTAAGACTGAGGCGCGCCCACTGGGATACGTCACGCCGATTCTGCTTGCCCAAAGACCATAAGAAGAAAAGAAGTAACACTCCACCAAGTTTACGAGCGGGCTTCAACTAGCTCCGTGAGGCTCCTAGAACCTTCTCCACCCTGTCTACGTTCTTTGGTCCCCCCCCCCACCATGTTCTGCAAGCTGTGTTTTAGTGCGTTTAAAAGATCGACCATGTGAATTGTGAGCCACTCTTGGGCTGGCTGTGAAGGTCGCTTGAATAGGCGATAGCGACGAAAATTACAATGTAAGCTAAATTCCTTTTGGGTTAAATGTCTGACTTTTCTAAATTCTTTTTAGGCGCTTCAATTATTTTTACTTAGTAAATATCCAAAAGGTTTTAAACTTGCTTTTATTGACATTTCAAGCTATGTCTACGTATAAACTAAAACTTTACTCTTGTCTGAACGCATAACATATCTGGACTTGAGACTTTTGCTCTAACTATTGGAATATTTTTGTGAAAGGTTTACGATTTTTACCGTCGTAATAATATTAAAGATAAATGGGTTGAGATGCCTAACCTTTTGGACTTTATATTTTGGGCGTAACAGATTTAAATTGTGTATAAGTTATAGTTACGGGTTTCCTATTTTTATCTCTATTTATCATGTTAGGTTTAGCGCTTTAATTTTAAATGGGCTCATTCCTAAAAAAAACCTTGCTCTGATTAATTGTTCGTCAGAGATAGGTGAATTTGGCATTAGACTATGTTGTCTTATAATATATGTAGATCTCAATTTATTTTTCTCTGGGCTGAATCACTTAAACTACTTTCCTTAGATTAATAGATATTGACTGTAAAATATATATATATAAAAAAAGAAAGGGGAAAGGGAAAACAACTTATAAATTATGTCATTCGTAAACATCTCCTGTAGAGTTTTAACTTAATAAAACTTTGCTAGGTTTATATGTAAATTTCACTGTGTTAGGGTAAGTTTAGTAAGGTTATTATATGGATGTTCGCCTCCGAACATGAATTGCTGGGCGCCTTCAGCGCGTGATATGTATAGATGGGAAGTTGCCATAGCAACCGAGTCATGATGACTAGTGAGAGTTGTTGGTCAATTAAATGCAAAGTTGTTGTCTAATATCAACCTCAGCTCACAAGAATAGCTAGGTTTAGTTGTATATTTTTCCCCATTCTTACGGGCTGGTAAAATTATGTGAATAATGTATATTGGCTAGGTGTTAGTAATTGTTGAAGTTAACGTTTAATTCCTAGGTTGAGATTATTATATGGTATTAGTTTTCATGCCTAATTGTTATTTCTTGTAGCGAGCGATGAGGGTTGCTCTTAAAGCTGGCGCTAGTGGTATGAAGACGCCAAAAGAAAATGTTGTAAAGAAGTTGCATATTGTATGATTGTTAATATACTTGTATCCATTGTTGCTGACTCTTTTTTGGTAAATTATAATAAATTACTGTTGACAGTGATATTCGTTCCTTCTCTCTATATAAGTA
This sequence comes from Timema cristinae, assembly GCA_039000515.1. NCBI lineage: Eukaryota > Metazoa > Arthropoda > Insecta > Phasmatodea > Timematidae > Timema > Timema cristinae. The sequence goes on from JBCFYV010000024.1 coordinate 3,987,105, forward strand.
TCATCCTTCGGTAACTTTAAGTTGAATTAATTCTTGTGAGGTAATCACAATAATGGTATAACGTCTGGGATGTGTTTATCGACCGTTGAGGACGGCCGTGAGAACTTGCCCTCATCTATCCCAAATTGCGTGTGCTGGGTGTTATTTAGCTTACCCAGCGGGTATAACAAGTTCACTCACCCATCCCACTCTATCGATTGTTATTTTTATTTTCTTATGTTCCTTTTGAAGTGTTTGAACCCTCTCTTTTGGATGGTAGATCCTAATTATGGTTCAGATTGTTCATCATTCTTTGCTTGCTTATATGTCTTGGGTCTTTCCTCGTCAAACTCTTTGATGCTATGTACATTTCTTCCATACCTGGCCCTGTCAGTTACGCTTCTCAACTTGTTCAGTTTTCTTTATTGTATTTTTCCTTCTTTTGAAGAGATATCCTATGTTCCTCCATTCTATCCAGTAGTTCCTGCGGGGCCCACCCCTTCTTGTTTACTCTTACTCCTCCAACTTCCTTTTATAATGTCCTTAGCATTGCATTTCTGATGATATCCCATTTTTCTGATACAGTCATACTCTGCCTTGATCCTTCCAGATTTTCTTTCATGCTTCTTGTATAGACCTCAATGTCTTTGTTCTTTAGCTTTGCCACATCTCACTTCCTTATGGATTGTTTCTGTTTAACATGCTTCAGCCATGTTCTTATATCTGCCACGAGAAGCACATGGTCTGTACCAACGTCTGCTCCAGGAATTTTTTTTGCCATCTTAACACTCTTTTTGAACCATTTGTTTATTATAATGAAGTCTATCTGGTACATGTCTTTATCACCAGGGTCCTTACATGTATAGAGTCTTCATTGTTCGTTCTTGAAACAGGTGTTGACAATCCAGAGATCAAGGCTCTCACAAAGTTCTACCAATAACACCTCTTTTGTGCCAAATTCCTAGGACGTACTCTCCAACTACATTTCCCCTCTTTACATTCCCAACCACACTGTTCCAGTTTCCCATAATCAACATTCTTACTTGACCTTTTCCGTTCTCCTCATATACTTATTCTATCTGTTCATATATCCTGTCTACCTCCTCATCTGCCCTGGATATAGGCATGTATGATCAAGGTATCAACCGAGTCACTCGATACCCACATTTTCAGCAGCCTGTCACTCACAGCTATCACCTTTACTATATGATTATCCAGTACTTTCCTACACAGCAATCCATTGCCTCCTTCTCTATGCTCACCACCTCTATAAATCATCTTGTACTTTCTGGCCTCCATCTCCCCTTCTCCTTCCCATCCTACTTCACTTAATCCTAGGACGCTGATATTATATCTCTCCATATCTTTCTTCATATTCTCCAATTTTCCTTTCCTATTCATGTTCCTCACATTCCAAGCTCCAATCCTATGACCAGATGTTTCAATTTTTCCCCTGATAAAGTGCGCACCCAAAGATCCAATTGTGTACATATTACTACGGAATATTTACTCTCAGCAACAACCATGTTTATGAAAGTTTTGTCCAAAATTCTATTCTTATGCTGGGATTGGACCATCTTCCCATTACTGGGTTGTATGTTATAGAACAAAGAATAAAATATATTCTTAACCCATTTATTTCAAATAGTTAGTACTATGTCAAAACTTCGAACTAAATGGTGAACATTGTAGACTGCAGAGTCGAACTGGCTCCTATACAAGTAGAGGGGTGTGAGAGGAGATGTAATGTAACCAAACACAGGCTAGAAGAGCTTACTTATAACCATCACACTCAGTGGCCAGGTCAAAGCTTACCGGTAATCATTATTTCTCACCTCGTGTTAACATATTAAATTCATTTAAGTTTTCCTACTTTTTAAAAAGCACTAGTAATACAGAATCATTAAAAAATCTACAAAAGAACACAGGTTTTTAATTTAACCTACCAAGTGATGACATTACTAGTACAAAAGCAATATTTACTGTTTCAAATGTTTTAAACTAATGTGGATTTTCTAAATGACGTTTATACTTCTTTTACTTAAATTTTTAAGATCATTAGGCCTACAGCCTACCGTTCACAACCTCTCACCAACAAATAGTAAACAATAAAAACAAATTAATTAATTTTTTTCTTTACTCACAGTTAACCACAATTTTTTACTAAACCAATTATTAAAAAATGTTATTTTTTTCTTGCCATTCACCTGCATAAATATAAAGTCACTAGGCTGATGTGCTCCTAATAATTTGATTTCAAGATTTTCTCGCAGTTTTAATGAAGAAAACATAGTATATAATAAAGAATATACTTTATTAATTTTAATTATTCACTTTAACTCATCACATTACTTTTTGGGTTTTAATGCATACTAAAACACAGACACACAAAAACAAAATGTAAGCAACCTCTATCGAAAAGCAGGCCTGCTAATACTGGCCCTTTTTGTTAATGTACAGCTTGCATTGGAATTTGTAGGGCAGAGGGCATTGACCTTTATACATCTGAGAGGGCCTGTCACAGCTGGTCCTCATCAGCTTGCGCTGATACAGTCCTTGCGTGACGATTGAAGTGAGGAATGAATAATCTCGACTGGAATACGTACAACAAATCCAATAATTCACGGTGTGTGTACAATGGTTCTCCACTCCACTTCTTATTCATGTTTTATGTTTAAAATATGATGGAAAAACATTGGTGGGCCAGGCTCCTGTGGACCCTAAGAGCGAATTGCCCTGACAATAGTTATTTGACATTATTTTTACTTTGCGAACATATTCTGTACTCAGCACAAGACAGTGTTAGGACACTCAAGTCTCGTAGACTACATTGGGAAGGACATGCAGCGCGAATGGGAGATTCTAGAGCTGTGTCCAGAGTACTGTCTGGTAAACACAATGGGAAGACCTAAAAGAGATAGGTTGTAATGAGGTGGACTGGATATAACTAGCTTGAGATAGGGATAGGGTGTAATGAGGTGGACTGGATATAACTAGCTCAAGATAGGGATAGGGTGTATTAAGGTGTATTGGATAGAACTAGTTCAAGATAGAGATAGGGTGTAATGAGGTGGACTGGATATAACTAGCTCAAGATAGGGATAAGGTGTATTAAGGTGTATTGGATAGAACTAGTTCAAGATAGAGATAGGGTGTAATGAGGTGGACTGGATATAACTAGCTCAAGATAGGGATAGGGTGTATTAAGGTGTATTGGATAGAACTAGTTCAAGATAGAGATAGGGTGTAATGAGGTGGACTGGATATAACTAGCTCAAGATAGAGATAAGGTGTATTAAGGTGTATTGGATAGAACTAGTTCAAGATAGAGATAGGGTGTAATGAGGTGGACTGGATATAACTAGCTCAAGATAAGGATAGGCTGCATACTTTTGCAAGTGCTGCAATTAACTTTTTAGTTTCTAATGCTATAGAGTAAGTAAGTAACTATAAAATATATTATAAAACAATCAACAATAACTATCATCAATCAAATCAAGATGTAGCAATACTTTCAGACACACTGCCTGTACTAAACATTCCACTACACTTGCACTGGAAGACATTGCTGTTCTTACATTTACAAATCGATTCAATATTGGAGCAAAGTATGATTGGAAAGGAACTTTATATGAACCACAAAAAGTAATTCATGTTCATGTTCATGCACGAAACAAACTTGGTTCAGGATTAATTCCCTTGTTTCAATTTGAACACCTTTACTCAAAAGTTAATTAGTAAAGGAACACACTCAAATAAACTAATTTTTTCCGGCATGGTTTTTAAGAAGTGACATTCAGGATCTATTTATTTTTATCTCTACAATTTGTTGTCTTAGAGATAGTTTTTATTTCTCCCCAATCCACACCAATTTGCTGAATAGAGCCTAACATGGTTAAAATACTTTATTTGAGCAATGAAAGTTTCTAAAACTACTTTCTTGTATTCATACATATAATCCTGTAATCAGCAAGTGTCACCGTTGATGTATTTTATCAATCTATATTCTATAAAGTAATAATATGATAAATGTTGACCACAGAAAAATATTTTAGTACTATATCTAAAGTATTTCCTAACATTTTCTCTCGTTACACATGTGATCAATGTCATGAAGTAATAGTTTGATCTAACAAACTGTGAAAATGATGTTATATAGTATAGGTTGTCCCTGTGATGTTTCAGAAAGTCCTGAGAAAGAGATCTTGTGGGCAGCGGAGAATGGTGACTTGGACTCTCTCCGTCGACTCTTGAGCAGTAATGCTCAGTTAGTTCATGTAACTGACAAAGATGGCTACACTCCTCTCCACAGAGCGTGCTATAATGATCATGTGGAGGCTGTAGACGTGAGCTCATAGAATTTCAACCATAAATTAGATTCACATTGAAAAATAATATGTTAATATGTGTAAATGAAACCTCAATGGCAAGTAGAGTTATATTTTCATATCATTCAGATAAGATCCAATATTAATATGCCAAAAATGGATATATTGATTTACTCATCCTTAACTAAGTGCTAACCTAGTAATCCATGTTTTTATTATTATTATTATTATTATTATTATTATGTCAAGTCTGTAAGTACCTACTTCTAAGGTTATTACTAGAGAGGTGCATCACTTCCTGCTCCAGACAAAGTACCACTGTAGTGCATCACTTCCTGCTCCAGACAAAGTACCACTGTAGTGCATCACTTCCTGCTCCAGACAAAGTACCACTGTAGTGCATCACTTCCTGCTCCAGACAAAGTACCACTGTAGTGCATCACTTCCTGCTCCAGACAAAGTACCACTGTAGTGCATCACTTCCTGCTCCAGACAAAGTACCACTGTAGTGCATCAGTTCCTGCTCCAGACAAAGTACCACTGTAGTGCATCAGTTCCTGCTCCAAACAAAGTACCACTGTAGTGCATCAGTTCCTGCTCCAGACAAAGTACCACTGTAGTGCATCACTTCCTGCTCCATACAAAGTACCACTGTAGTGCATCACTTCCTGCTCCAGACAAAGTACCACTGTAGTGCATCACTTCCTGCTCCAGACAAAGTACCACTGTAGTGCATCACTTCCTGCTCCAGACAAAGTACCACTGTAGTGCATCACTTCCTGCTCCAGACAAAGTACCACTGTAGTGCATCACTTCCTGCTCCAGACAAAGTACCACTGTAGTGCATCACTTCCTGCTCCAGACAAAGTACCACTGTAGTGCATCACTTCCTGCTCCAGACAAAGTACCACTGTAGTGCATCACTTCCTGCTCCAGACAAAGTACCACTGTAGTGCATCACTTCCTGCTCCAGACAAAGTACCACTGTAGTGCATCACTTCCTGCTCCAGACAAAGTACCACTGTAGTGCATCAGTTCCTGCTCCAGACAAAGTACCACTGTAGTGCATCAGTTCCTGCTCCAAACAAAGTACCACTGTAGTGCATCAGTTCCTGCTCCAGACAAAGTACCACTGTAGTGCATCACTTCCTGCTCCATACAAAGTACCACTGTAGTGCATCACTTCCTGCTCCAGACAAAGTACCACTGTAGTGCATCACTTCCTGCTCCAGACAAAGTACCACTGTAGTGCATCACTTCCTGCTCCAGACAAAGTACCACTGTAGTGCATCACTTCCTGCTCCAGACAAAGTACCACTGTAGTGCATCACTTCCTGCTCCAGACAAAGTACCACTGTAGTGCATCACTTCCTGCTCCAGACAAAGTACCACTGTAGTGCATCACTTCCTGCTCCAGACAAAGTACCACTGTAGTGCATCAGTTCCTGCTCCAAACAAAGTACCACTAGTGCATCACTTCCTGCTCCAGACAAAGTACCACTGTAGTGCATCACTTCCTGCTCCAGACAAAGTACCACTGTAGTGCATCACTTCCTGCTCCAGACAAAGTACCACTGTAGTGCATCACTTCCTGCTCCAGACAAAGTACCACTGTAGTGCATCACTTCCTGCTCCATACAAAGTACCACTGTAGTGCATCAGTTCCTGCTTTAAACAAAGTACCACTAGTGCATCACTTCCTGCTCCAGACAAAGTACCACTGTAGTGCATCAGTTCCTGCTCCAGACAAAGTACCACTGTAGTGTATCACTTCCTGCTCCATACAATGTACCACTGTAGTGCATCACTTCCTGCTCCAAACAAAGTACCACTAGTGCATCACTTCCTGCTCCAGACAAAGTACCACTGTAGTGCATCAGTTCCTGCTCCAGACAAAGTACCACTGTAGTGCATCAGTTCCTGCTCCAAACAAAGTACCACTGTAGTGCATCAGTTCCTGCTCCAGACAAAGTACCACTGTAGTGCATCACTTCCTGCTCCATACAAAGTACCACTGTAGTGTATCACTTCCTGCTCCAGACAAAGTACCACTGTAGTGCATCACTTCCTGCTCCATACAAAGTACCACTGTAGTGTATCACTTCCTGCTCCAGACAAAGTACCACTGTAGTGCATCACTTCCTGGTCCAGACAAAGTACCACTGTAGTGCATCACTTCCTGCTCCAGACAAAGTACCACTGTAGTACATCAGTTCCTGCTCCAGACAAAGTACCACTGTAGTGCATCACTTCCTGCTCCAGACAAAGTACCAATGTAGTGCATCACTTCTTGCTCCAGACAAAGTACCACTGTAGTGCATCACTTCCTGCTCCAGACAAAGTACCAATGTAGTGCATCACTTCTTGCTCCATACAAAGTACCAATGTAGTGCATCACTTCCTGCTCCATACAAAGTACCACTGTAGTGCATCACTTCCTGCTCCAGACAAAGTACCAATGTAGTGCATCACTTCCTGCTCCAGACAAAGTACCACTGTAGTGCATCACTTCTTGCTCCAGACAAAGTACCAATGTAGTGCATCACTTCCTGCTCCAGACAAAGTACCACTGTAGTGCATCACTTCTTGCTCCAGACAAAGTACCACTGTAGTGCATCACTTCCTGCTCCATACAAAGTACCACTGTAGTGCATCACTTCTTGCTCCAGACATTGCTGATGTTGTGAAACATGTCCCACCTTGAGTATTATATAAACCTGTATAATTCCTAATATCTGCAGGGCTATTATGACCATTCGACGCAAAGCTAGTTGCTACCGTTAGCTAGCTTCACTCTCAAGGAAAAGATAGCGTTTGGTTATTATGACCACCACACTTTGTATCGTCCGCCAGTTATAGCGTCAACACACAGAATAAAATCAGTTTGCATCAACAGTTGGCAACACTTCTCCAAAGAATATTACCTTTTAAAAAGTTAGAGGGTGGATTTTGTATACTTATTTCAAGAATGTTTGTATTCATGACTGAACATTATTCATATATTTTTATTTTCCCAAACAGCTGATCACCAGTCAAATTATTTGCTTAATTTAATAAGTGTCTTGCATCATTTTGTTTGCCTACGGTTTGAAATGAAAAAAATACTAGGCTTACATTATTCAATACACACAACATATTTTAGTTAAAAAATCATAATGTGAACTATGAATTCAAATAGTAATGTCACACAGGGAAATGAATTAATATGAGAAGCTGGCCAATAAAGAAACAATGAATAACTTTATTTTATAATTATATATATGCCTTATAAAACTTTGTCTCAAAAACAACACTTTTCAAACCGTAAATTAATATTTTGTATTTTGGCTTTTTTAGTAGGCCTATTTTAAAACAGATCTTGATTTGGTCAAGTCAAAAAGTGAACATTTAAAGATATAGCCTGAGAGTAAGTTGTTTTAAATTTAATTTGTTTGATTGAGTTGAGGTTGGATAGATAACATCTCCTATCTATGCAGTACTCAACTGAACATACAAAGCCCTGCCTACTATATGCTAGTTTTATTAATTCACAGTGTCAGAAAGGTTCTAACGTTTAAGATTGAATCAAATATGTTGTGTGAAGATCTTAGAAAAAAGTTGATAAAAGGGTTCAAGAACTTCCAAAAATAGTGTTTACACTGAATAATATGGACAACTTAATGTCAGAACAATGGGCATTTATACCCAATTGGGCTACTACGTTACAATAAAAATAGGGTGGTTTGGAGGGTTAAAAATAATAAAGTGCATCTTTTATTTGAAGGAAATTCTTGAGACTTTGGTTAATTGTTTAAGAATATAAGGATATTATATTTCTTTATAATGAGTTACTTGCAATTTATTCACTTCACGATATATATGTCTAGCTATTAATTATCGGTTTCATATAAATTTAGTAAACCTTTTATGATTAAAGAAACCTAGGCCTAAACCAAACCACATGCAAATATTAAGCTAGGGCCTATTTGGTTATTTCCAGTCTTCTGCAATATTTCACAGGCCTACAACTCACATTAATGTGGATAGTAATTACTACTGTATGTATGATTCAGTTTAAATAGGATTACAATATTAAAGTTTTGTTGAGGCATCTTAAACATATTAGGCCTACCTTTTTATTATTTTATCACCTGAATTATCAGTGTTTGATGGTGAATAGTAATGCATTTTGATAGTGTTGTGTTTCAAAGAAAATAATCTTTTAACATTCAGTGTAAGTGTACTATCCCCATTCTTGGCCTACATTATGATATAGGCCTATTTAAAGTTAGATTATGTGAAACACACACAAAAACGTTGAGGTAATTATATTGGGCTAATGAGATGGCAAGTTTAAATAATGTAACACAAAACACGTAATAAATTACAAAACCTAGCAAACATAACCTCATAACACAAACCAAAGGACAAGTAAAATATCTGTGCAACTTAGCATCACTCTACTAGGAAAATATTCACGCTCGCAAGGACTTTGCTTTTGCAAAGTGGTCGGCCATAATAACTTTTGACGCAAAGTCTAGTTTCTCTCTGCTAACGTTCACAAATTTGTTTTCTGCCGTAGTCATAATAGCACTGCTGGACTAATATCCCACTTTCACTTGTTTTTGGTATCCTTGTGACATATTGTAAAGTTGTTACAGAACTTTTCATAATCCTTGAAATAGTCGTTTATATTTTCTAACATCCCAAAAATTGCTTTTTTTTAGTTTCAATAGCATTTTAGTATTGTCACATGTTCAACTCCAAATTCCAAACTCAACTGGAATTAAATAATTACTAAAATCAACTAACAATTTGGTCCCTAGTTATAACAAACAATATAACCATAAACCTTTTATTGAGTTCCAACACCAGCTAACTATAAGGCTCCTCAGCGGGGCCCCGTGCAGATAAATGTTTACACATACATTTAATATATATATGCAGAGAACTATGCTGACCGTGACACTCTTTGCTCTCAAATGTTGCTGGCCGGCCGTGCAGTCAGCATAGTTCTCTTGCTGGCTCATGCCAGACACTGCTTGTGCAACTGTTGCAGCGTGCACATGTGACAGAGGTCATTTTGAACATCTACTTTAAACAATAACAATAATAATTATTATCGGTGTAGTTCTGTGCCACTAACTACCTTGCTTGAAAGTAGTGGTATGTATCCTTGGTGATGTCAGTTGTTAAAACAACAATAATTGTTTTACTATAAGGGACCATACAAACCCTGTATGGTATATTATTGGCTTTGAAGGGTTGGATTATTTTCAAAAAGTCATAATTTCTAGTTCTATCCTATTCAATCACATTTCATACAGATATGAAGTTGTTGTGTAGAAAGAAAGTGTAAAATAAGCACTTGAGCCAAATTTCTGTTTCATTAATTCTGTTTATGGCTGAATGTTTTGAGTAATTGAACTATAATTTGTTGTGTCAGTTGTTGCTGCAACATGAAGCTAATGTGTCAGCTCGTACAGAAGATCACTGGCAGCCTCTACACTCCGCGTGTCGATGGAACAACTATCGCAGTGCTGCCAAACTACTGGCACATGGAGCAGATATAAACGCTGCTAGCAAGGGAGGTATGCAACACAATACACCACTCATTGATATTCATTTGATTTAATTCACATATCATCAGTCTAATGAAAATTACTTGCTAATTAACTTTTTGATATTGTATTTTTTCTTGAGATATGAAGTTGTATTACAGCTATAATATTTTTCTGGAGTGGTATATTCCAAAAATATTTCTTTGATAATATTACAATTTGGAAAAATAATTTGATCAAAATTATTATCATCATCATAATCTGCATGCTTTTTTTCCCTTATATTTAGATTAGTCTCTTTTGTTAAGATTTAGGATGATAAACTGTACATACTAATTTAAATGTGTTAATATTTAATTATGCAAAGTATAACATTATTAAATGGTACAGAATAAAGTAGATTACTGATGCCATGTACAAGAGTAAAAAAAAAGGAAATGATGTACTTCTAGATGAACAAAGCAACTGGACTACTTGAGTCATAAATTCAACACTCCCACTCTTTGTTCATTGATATCCCTAATCGACACAGATTCACGATTCATATAAAATTTCTTTTGTGGCAAAGCCTTAGTTAAAGAGTCTGCTAATTGGTTCTCAGAACGCACATATTGGACAACTATAACATTGTTTTCTACACACTCGCGGATGTAATGGTACTTAACATCTATGTGTTTAGTCATTTTATGATGCTCACAGTTCTTAGCCAACCTAATTGCACTTTGGTTGTCCACAAAGAGTGTGGTAGGCTCACTGAAAATTAGCTCAAGTTCCGCAAGCATCATTCTAAGCCACACGCTTTCTTGAGCTGCTGAAGATGCTGCTATATATTCAGCTTCTGTAGTTGACCTACTGACACATCCTTGTTGATGAGATGACCAAGTGACTGGTGCTCCTGCTAAAAGACTGATATATCCCATCGTAGATTTTCTTGTGGTTTCATCCCCAGCATAGTCAGCATCTGAATGTACAGTTAACTCAGGTTGATTTCCTTGGTAGCAAATACCATAGCTCCTAGTCCCAGCTAGGTACCACATTATCTTAACTGCTGTCCAATGGATGTCTTGTGGCTCATTCAAAAATCGGCTTGCTTGATTAATTGCAAATGCAATGTCTGGACGTGTCACTATAGCGAGAAACATAAAGCTTCCAACTGCCTCTCGATAGGATACATCGAGGATCTTATTAGATTTACCATCATTACTATGTAAAACCAGATTTGGATCAGCTGGTACTGCTTGGGGTTTGCAATCTTGCATAGAGAACTTGTTCAGTACTCTCTCGAGATATCCTTGTTGACTTAAAAACATTTTCTTATTTTTTCTGTCCCTTCTGATCTCAATTCCAACAAAATAATTGCTGTTTTCTTCTTTTAACTCAAACTGTGCCTTAAGCTCTTTTATAATAAGTGCCAAAATTTCTGCGCAAGTACTTATTGGCATTCCATCATACACACATAATGCAAGCCAAACTTCGACGTCATCAATCGTTGCTCTGAAAACACATTGATCTGATTCCAAAGGTTTGAATTCAAATGATTTTAAAAATTCCAGGAATTTCTTACTCCAACAGCGTGAAGATTGTTTTAGTCCATACAATCTTCCTCAACTTGCAGACCATGTTTGGATCACTCTTCTCGAAACTTCTGGCTGTTTCATATACAATTCTTCTGGCAGTTCACCATATAGAAACGCAGTTTTTATGTCAAACTGTGTCATTTCCATGTCATGAATTGTTGCAAGTGCAAGAAGTATTCTGATTGAATCATACCTGATTACTGGTGAAAACGTTTCGTATAATCGATACCGGCCTTTTGCAAGTATCCTTTTGCACATAACCGTGCTTTGAAGTGCTCAATACTCCCATCTGGTCTTCTTTTTATCTTATATACCCACTTGCAGCCTATAGCTTGTCTATTTGGAGGTAGATTTGTCAAGGTCCAAGTTTCATGATTAATTAAAGACATCATCTCTTCCTCCATAGCAGCGACCCATTCCTTAGAATATGTGTCAGTAACTGCTTCCTTGTATGTTTGAGGCTTCTAATAAATTGCTGCACATGCTGTTTCAATGGATACTTGACAAACATCGAATCGTTTTGGCGGTCTTAGAGTATCTCTTTTACGAAGTGTTGGCCCTGTATCACTCTTGTCTTGTATAGGCCCACCTCCTGGTTTGGCATTCTTCTCAGATGTGGTAACACTTTCCTTGACTTCTTGCTCTTTTGGTTCATTGTTCTGTGAAGTTAAATTATAAATGAAATAATTATGGATCATTAATTACAGCACCTTTACTTTAATTTCTTCATTACATTTAACATCCCGAGCTACTGTGACTTTTCTACTATTTGGATGGTACAATCTATAGTTAGTGCTATTACCGTCTTAGCCAATAAAAATGGCCTTCTTAGCCTTGCTTTCAAATTTAGTACGGGCTTGCTTGGGTATGTGCTTATAAGCGTCTGCTCCAAATTTACGCATGTGCTTCAAAGCTACCTTTTTTCCAGCAAACTTCTCGAACGGTGTCACATTGTTGTTTACCTTGCTTGGCCGCCGATTTAAAATGTAAACACTCAGATTTACTGCCTCAGCCCACAGTTCCTCCGGAAGTTTTGCGTTAATCAGCATTGTCTTAGCGCATTCCACAATGGATCGATTTTCCCGCTCGACACGCCCATTCTGTTCCACACAGTATGGAGCAGTTCTCTCGCAGATAGTCCCAGTTTTCCTAAAATGCTCTGTAAATTTTTCGTTCGCAAACTCGCGCATTGTCACTCTTAAGCACTTTTATTTTGTTTCCAGTCTGCGTTTCATCATCTGCTGGAATTGTACAAACATATCAAAAACATCACTTTTGTACTTAATAAAATACACAAAACAATATGACGTGCAGTCGTCCTTAAATAGCAAAAAAAATTGGCTCCTCCCAACGACGTAACCGCATTTTACCACAGACATCAGTGTGTATAAACTCGCCAGGGTTACTTGCACGAGGATTAAGATTTTCATAAAATGGCAGTGATGTGTCTTGCCAAATTTACATGACTCACAGAACAGCTTCGTCTATGTTGTTCACCTTTAAGCCTGGTAGTAGTCCCTGACTTGCCATGGTCTTGAAGCTATTGATGCCTGGATGTCCCAGTAGTTCATGCCATAGCTTCACTGACTCCTCTGTTGAATTGGCTTGCTCAACAGTTTTATTCTCAAAAAACATCTTGTAATATTGTTGACCATTTTAATTCCAGTTACGACGACTCAATTCTGTGCTGGAATCTGTACTTTAATTTTTCTTTCATCGAAAATCACCTTGAACTGTTTACTAGTCACTGCTCCTACTGAAAATAAATTTTTCTAAAGTTTCAGAACATACAAAGTATTTTCAAGTGTGCGAAGCTCCCACTGTCCATTTACAAGTGCTAACACTTCTACAGAGCCGATACCTTCCGCTTGAACGTACGAATTATCCCCAATCTGTACGACACTCGAATTGCCTAATGGATTTAGCACAGAAAACCACTCCTTATGATAGGTCATATGTTTTAACGCAGCACTGTCCACCAGCCACACAGTTTCCCATCCAGACGCAGAAACATTTTTGTATTCAGCACTTAAAGCAACATGCTTTGACACATCCGGCTTACTTTGATCACTATTTTTCGACTGTTTTTTTATATGACCCACCAAACCAACGTAAAAACATTTCATATTCTTCTTACCACTAAGTTTTCCATGATTTTCTCTCTTCTCATCATTGTGGTACGTTTGACTTTTCATACTTTTCTAATTTTTCTGAATATTCAGTGCCGCGAACGCTGTAGTGACATCATCGTTCTGCATGAGCTGCTTCTCTTCCCTGAGAAGTCGAGAAGTTAGGTTCTCAAATGTCTTCATTACCTCAGCGTACGAGTCCCAAGCACTTATGAACGCGCTGAAGCTATTTGGCAAACTCTTAAGTGTTTTTCAATTTTGTCCACGTCGGAAACAGCTTCTCCAACGCCCGCTAATGACAATGCCATTTACTCGATCGTACTTATATACTGAGCAATATTATCGTTTGGATTCATCCTATAGCTGAAGAACTGCTGCTTGAGAATAACCTTGTTTACAGAGATACGTTCATGAACGTTACTAAGGCGATTCCACATCTGAGCTGCCATCTCTCATGCGATGACTGTTTGTAATTGACTATACTCAAGTCCCGTTGAAATTATCAACATTCCTTTTTCGTTCCCGTCGTTCCATGTCTTAACCTCCTCAACCTCAGTTGTTGCTGGTTTTTGTTTCTTGCCATTTATGATATCCATAATTTTCTCTGCGCGTAATATTATCTCCATTTGATATTTCCATAGTTTAAAATTATTACCATCAAATTTCTGAATGTGGAAATTCTTGACTTTATCCATCTTTGTAAGTAACCTTTATGCTCTTTTCACAAAAAAACAAACAAATCCGCTACAGTGAAATTATCCGAGCGCTCACAAAGAAAAAAAGACTTCATCAAAAAATGGCGTCTCTCGCGTGCCGGCGTGTCCGTTCACAACGTGAAAATCATTTTAACATTGTACTTTATTCACTAGCACATTGATCAGCACTACTGGGCCCATAACCTGTTAAGGTTTACTATAGTAAACCATACGTACTAACTTAAATGTGTTAATATTTAACTATACTGAGTATAACATTAATAAATGGTACAGAATAAAGTTGATTATGTTGTAACCTCACTGACGCCATGTACAAGAGTAAAAAAAAAGGAAATGACGTACTTCTAGATGAACAAAGCAACTGGACTACTTGAGTCATAAATTCAACACCTTTCTTCTTATTTTCACGATTGATTATAATATCTTGTACAGTATGCAATGTTTCACTCTATCTCTTTCACTATCACACATCGCATGTTTTAAATGTGTTGTGTTGCTACCATTCACACTCACAAGACTGTGCACTGGTTGTGTCGTGTCATCATCATGCTCTGACTGTTTTGGCCACCGTACTTACGATATTCTCTTCCAAATAACTTCTTTATGAGATTATCATTGTGTAACACCCCCCCCCCCCTTTATTTATATAACAAATAAAAGTCAGGTTGGTCACAAGAGAATTTATTTATTCCCAACAATAACAATACTCAATGAGAAAAATTGGGACAAGCCCAGCGTTAGGCGCAGACAGCATCACAATAAGGCCATAATATAGTTATACACAAACAAGTGGTTAGGGGCACGACCCCGAGTACAAAGATAGCCGTCTAAAGGACCCACAGCATTAAGATACATTGAAATTGACCTTCGTACAAATCCGTAGTATAACGGCAATAATTGAAGATCCAAACAATAAGCCCAGTACTAATGATAATCATAAGATATAAACTACTCGCCATCAGCGACTTCAATAACAGACGTGTAAGGCAAGGTGCCCACAAGGAAGTTGCCCAATACAGCTATTCAAGGCCCCACCAAACGGGGCCAATATCCATTAACTTTGGGGGCTTTCAGAATTCAGTGACTTAGCCACAAACAAACTAACAAACTAATTGCGCAATTTTCATTAAGATGCTTAGGATCCATGCACAGCCTTATGGCCCCTGTTTTATGTTTCTCTAGAATTACTAGATTGTTTACCCATTCACCAGCTTCACAACATTCAATAATGACACGCTGTTCAAGATCATCTAAATGCACCTTAAGTTTACTTAATATTTTGGGGGAACTCTACTTTTAGGTATAGCACCTTTGTCTAATTCTCAATCAAGAACTTCTGGGAATCATCCAAGGCCATTAAAACATATTGGTTTGAATCACAGAAGTTTTGAAAATTGGATTTATTTTGAGCATCGAGGACTCCAACAAAAAATGTTTGTAATGAGATTGAGACTCACACAAGATGAAAGTCTAAGTAAGGGTGCGGCCTGAACTGAATTAGCAATAGTAAACACCAAGCTATGTGTTTTGTTTTCATAAACAACAGGTGCAATCTCAAAACCTCCAAAAGCTTTATTATGGGTTTTAGGAGCACTTAGACTTGAACTATAATCTAGTCCAATGGATTGCAAAGACCTTAAAGGAAGGATATTAACTTCCTCCCGCCACTGTGTCTAATTTGAAAAGTACGAGTTTGCAGTTAATTGGCAATGATATGCACCAATGGCGATTGATATTTCAGAATTTATAATTGAAAGAGAACCAATATCTGAATAACCAGAGACAGGGAGCAAAGAGTAGCCATCAGTATCTTTAAATTGACAAAAATATTGACACTAACCAACATTATAAGTCTGGTTAACAACATTATTATCAGCATTCATAGCAAGGTCTTAGCTCTTAGTTCAAAAGCACTATGACTACTAGAAAAACTATTTGTGGCAACACAATTTCTATCAAAATGGTTCATACCTCTCCATTGATTACATTGCTTATTAATAGTGCATGTAACATGGCTGGTCTGGATGTTCATAACCACATCATTAACAGGCTTTTCTAACAAACTTTTCACTAAACTTGTTTCTGGACACACCAAGATTTTCTTTGGGGTTGGGACGTAACGGTTCAGTCTGCTCTGGATTGTTCCAACTTCTTAATTGTCCTGTTTTCTGAAGGTGGCACCGATTCCCCACCTGTAAGGGTTGGGGGGTGGTTGTTTTTCTACTAACTTTAAATATATCACTCTGCGAGGATCCCGCTCCATCTTTAATGGTATTCAAGTTTTAGTCCGCTAGCTCCACTGATTTGCAATATCCCACAACTTTTTGTAGATTAGTATCCTCCCTAAGAAGGTGTTGTTTTATTAACTGAGTTCACGCCCAATATTATTTGTGCACGCAGCAATTTATCCTCCTGGTCACCAAATTCACAAGTTGTGGCAAGAGCTTCGAGTTCTGCGTGGTTTTCAAACTGTTCACTGAGACGTTGTTTTCCGTTAAAATAATTGAACACGAGGATGGTTTCTTTCTCCTTCGGAATACAGTGAGATTTAAGAACAGACAATATACCATCCACTGTTTCTTCTTCAGGTGTGATGGGAGGCGGACAGCAGTTTGGGTCCTAATATGTTTCTTAGACTGGCTATTTGCACACCTGCAGATTTTGCTCCTGTCTCTGTCGCCTCAAAATATTCTAGAACTTCTTCCTGGAATTCATCGAAATTCTTCACCAAGTCCCCGGCAAGATTAAGTGATTTTGGCTTACTAAACTCCATTTTAATATCTGCTCTTTACAAGACGAGATAATCATATTCACAAATTTGAATCACAGATACTTCACTGCAGACACTACCAACTGTGACATGTATTATTTTTTTATTTCAATACACGATGTGTTAGCTACAGACATCATCGGCAATTTTTGACGTCTCATTTACAAAAATACAAGCTCTAAAGAATCACATGAAAGTTATGTTTAAATCCTTGTTAAAAACATTACGGCCAATTGACCAACAAGATCAACCTTCAGCTAAGTGAGGTGCCACTATACAACTTACTAAACAATGGCTACAGTGACAAAGTTGTAAATGTTTTTATCTAAACTAGAATGGTATGGTTAATCTTTCCTGACTAGTTTCTCTATAAACCTTTTATCATGAACTAACCACCCCTCCCCTCTTTCCTCCCTGTAACAACAAAGTAGGAGATGTAGCCAAACATAAAACAAATCACAATTGTTGCTAAATATTGATTTAATAAATTAATGTCTACAAGTTGGAAATAATTAGTGTATTATTATTAATATTATTTTGTATTTATTTCTTTTTATTCTATTATCTTAAAATTAATTTCATTATTGTTCACTTAACCAATCACATTCTTATTTTCCAACCTTTGTATTAATTTATTTTTGTTAGGATGGTAAACTTTGCTTTATTGTGTTTTTCCATAGTTGGCAAGGTGTTTTGCTCAAATGTAAACGTGGGTTTTCACTGCAGCTCAACCTCCCTATCCCTGTCTAAACTATTAAATATGAATGTGAGTGTTCAGGTTACCTTATTTGGGCAACACATCACAGCACCAGGTTGTATCCAACCATGTACGTGTTTTCATTTTGTAACATCAAACCCCAATCAAGTATTGTGTCAAATGTAATCATTTGTATAACATTACAAGTAGTCACTATCTAATAATATAGTAATCTCTCATTTATACATCAATTCTATTTGACATCTATCGGTGAGCCCAGCTTGTATCTTTAAACCTAGAGTAGAGGAGCAGGCGAATGGTTATTAAAGATCTATTGACAACTAGAAAATTATAAACTTTCTGTAAAGTATGTTGAGTCTCAGTAGTAAAAGTGAAAAATTAAAAATCTCCATATAAAAATATTTATACAAGTTTTTGCTTTGGGCTTAGTCTTTAAATATACAATAGCATATACAACTTTGTAACTGATATGGCTTGACTTTTCATTAGAAAGTTTAGAAAGTTGCATAGTCTACCTTGACACTATGTCCCTGTAGGATTTTAATTGGATAGTTGATTAAATTTTTTTCATCTAGTGTTGATTTGGTCTCTATGTAAATTTTTTTTACACGTCCAGTATTTGTAATTATTTCATAGTTATTTATGTGTATTCTTTACTCAATATAGAATATGTCTAAGAAGTATTGATAAACACGAGAGTCTTAGTGCGAGCTGTTGACTAACAAAAAAATCATATTATATATACACACACAACACACACATACACACACACACACAACACACACACACACACACAACACACTCATGAACCCGTCCTAATGGCTTAGAAAGGGTTGCATACATACAAAGGAAGAAATACAATGGTAACAGCATTTTATTTAATAGTCACAAAAGGATAGTACATAAAGTATACATATGAATAGTTCATTAGGTTTTCGTTGTCCTGTCTATTAAGTATAGTAGAGAATCAATGTATTTAAATTAGAGAATTAGAGAATTTTGAGATAACGATCAATACCTTTGATTAACTACACTCTGATATCAGCATCTAGTAGTTCAATGATTAACGAATAAATTATGACACCTTCTTGTCTGCATTGAAATAACCAGTCAACAGGGGTATTTCCGCAAGATCTGAGAGTTTATCTAAGTAAAGGCCAAAACCACAGCCTGCATGATGTACTAAGGATGTGCCTTTAGGCATGATACAGTATAATATCAAGGAACTAACTAGTCCTAGCTGACTCATGTAGCGTCAGCAGGCAAACCAATTAAACTAAGCCCACAATAAATAAACACCTACAACACAAGCGATTGACTAAGTGGGAACCAAACGCACCACAAACTGCAATTATGCAGGCTGACAATAATCCCAACCATAGCTGACCACAATATAAATAGTTTTTTTTATATATGACAAAACGCCAGGCATACACCAATACAAACCAAACATAGACTTAAGGCTTGACAAAAAGATAACAAAATGGTCAGCACATTCACTGACTAGAACTTGACAATCATTCCTACGTGGACGCCATCATTCTAGTCTTGGCTATAGGATAGAGTGTGTACTTGAAGTGCACCGACAGTTGACAAACTGATGTTTATGATCTCGGTGTGGGGAAACGCTACCTCCGGCGAACCCGAGTGGTGACTCAGACTGACGTCATAGCGTCCTGGCTCGTCTTTGTTGGTGCACCACCCCACTCTTTATTTAGTTACAGCCACAATAGATTATAAAAAAGAGGAGTGATAACTAATTACATCAAAAAGTGAAACATTTGAAGGTTAAAGAAATATTTTAATTATTTATTCAAAGTAACAAACCGTATTAAAACAACAAGTTGCATGGCCTTACAGGTCTCACTGAAGTGTGTTGAAAAACAAATAAATCTTAACAATTTATTACATGCACAGTTCGTAAGGGATATAATTATATAATATAAACTTGTCTAGAAGAGACCATTGAAATAAACAAAATAGTTGCTATTATTTAAAGAAACATTTCTAAATGATATACATGCTTCTAATTCACCACAGTGAATTAAGTTCAAACAAAACCAAAAGGATCAAAAGTTTAAATTACTAAATTATTACAAACATTACAAAGAACTTACTGAGCCTCTTTTAAATGGTTTGCAACGCATCAGATTCACACCAGTGAATATAGACTAAACAGTTATAAATTTAGGAAATAAATTTAAATTTCGCAACGAATATTTACTTAAAGTTTTAACTCCTAAAAATGTATACTAGATCACAAAGAGCTTAATGAACCTTTTTTTAAATGGTTCACAATGCGTCAGATTCACGCGGCAACAGGAAACATTAAGTGCTTCATAACAGAATTTACATTTAAAAATAAAAGTTTTTAGCAAAACATTACCAATGCCTACAATGACAGATTTCCATAACACACTAAACTAAAGTATTCAAGAAAATCAAACCCATTGCAGAAACCTGTAGTTTAATAGATTTAAACAAAGATATGATTATAAGCCATCCTGGCTATATAACGTCCTAGTCCTGAACAGGACTTCTCGTGGAAGTGGCGAATGTAATATTCTTCAATATTGTCTGTGGTCCCTCGTTATATAGGTCTAGTTGCAGAGTGGGAAGGTGGGAGTTTTCTTTTGATATTAGGTCATCTGAAAACATCTGGTGAAAGGGTTTCGTTGTATTCAACACGTAGGTTCGGTTCTTGTAGTCTTGATCATATGCCACTGCTTTCGAATCACAAGACGAGCAGGTGTAAAACTATGCTTATTAGATCACGTACGCCATCCAGGTGTCCAAGAATATGAGTGGTCTTCTCATAGTACAGTACGGGCCAATCAGAACATTGCTGGCTTTCTTCGTTGAAACATCAAAATACTGCAAAATTTGTAGCGTGTTTTTGACTTCTCTCCATTCTAGCATTCGTGGTGAGCAGGCTGGACTTGCATGTTGTTCATTTCCAGGCAGATATACGCGTGAGTAGAGACCTATAAGTGACATAGTAAGATCGTGATGTTTAATAATGCTGGATGTCTATGAATATAAGATTATTTGGGGTAGTATTTAAAGGCTAGCTGGTTCTATTAGTATTTCTATTGCAGAATGTCTATAAATATTAGCTTGTTTATGGGCGGGTAGTAACATTGTAATATTAGCAGTCCACGCTAATGTTACATTGGGTAGCTGTAGTTTGGACGTAGAAAATAACAGTTAATCACTCGACTAGCAGTATATTGTAAAATGTTCTGTGTTTAGTTCTGCTCTTAGAATATATTAAATAAACTCCCTGATTGAGACCAAACAAGGAAGGGGAAAGCGCGGTTCAACCAATCATGTCTGAGGGCTATAGTGCAGATCAGTGCGGGCGCCAGGGGTGGAAAGGTGCATGCGTAGTGAGCAGAGAGAAAAAGAGGTGATACAAAACATATGTAGTATCAACATTACTTTTTTTTTTCGTTGTGGGTAACCACCCCATTAAAATTTGACAAAGCTTATTAGCGATGATCTGAGCATACACTCACAGTCCCATCTAAGTGAAGGGGAGTCCAAACTCCACTGTAGTTCAAGATGCGTTGCTGATTTCTTGAAAAGTGACAAGCCACATAACTGTGTGAACTAATGTCCATTAGCTCAGCAGACTCACTCTATGGCATTAGGAACTCAAAAGTTAATAGCCACACTTTCAAAAGTACACCACCATCCATCCCTATCTTAAGCTATTTTTATCCAGTCCACCCCAGCTAGTTCTACCCAGTCCACCTCATTACACCCTATCTCTATCTTGGGCTAGTTCTATCCAGTCCCCCTCATTACACCCTATCCCTATATTGATCTAGTTCTAACCAGTCCACCTCATTACACCCTATCTATATCTTGGGCTAGTTCTAACCAATCCCCCTCATTATACCCTATCCCTATATTGAGCTAATTCTATCCAGTCCACCTCATTACACCCTATCCCTATCTTGGGCTAGTTCTAGCCTGTCCCCCTCATTACACCCTATCCCTATATTGAGCTAGTTCTATCCAGTCTCCCTCATTACACCCTATCCCTATATTGAGCTAATTCTATCCAGTCCACCTCATTACACCCTATCCCTATCTTGGGCTAGTTCTAGCCTGTTCCCCTCATTACACCCTATCCCTATATTGAGCTAGTTCTATCCAGTCCCCCTCATTACACCCTATCCCTATATTGAGCTAATTCTATCCAGTCCACCTCATTACACCCTATCTCTTTTAAGTCCATTCTAATGTTATCCTCCCATTAGCGCTGCATGTCCTGCTCACCGTAATCTACGAGACTGTATTATCCTAGAAATGTAATTGTGGTGAGTAATCTACCCACTCCCCAGTAGCCTAATCCCTTCCTTTTTGTACCAAATATCTTCCTAAGCAACTTGTTTTCAAACACCCTAAATTTCCTTTTGTCATGTTACCATGTTATCAGATACCAAGTTTGACACCCATAAAGAACAGCTGGTAAAATTATTGTTTTGTAGGCCTATATTCTGAGTTTTACTTTTCTGGACACCAGGCAAAATGACAACAACCTACTGGCCGAGTGATAGCAAGCATTTCCTGACTATTCTTTTCCTAATTTCCAATTTAATGTTGTTATTGCTCGTTAAAATTCTTCCTTAATATTCAAACTCATTAATCTTGTCAAATGCTATGTCATTTGCAGTAATCTCTAAATTATATTCTCCAATCTGTGTTCTCTGTGTATCATATACTTGGTATTTTCAATGTTCACCTCCAGATCTATTTCCTTACTAGCCTCTAATAAGATGTCTTCATTTCTTGCAACACCTTCCTTACTATTACCTGACAAAGCTAATCATTACTCTATCCTAATAACTGTATTCTACCCTCCCCTACTCTCTTGCAACACTCTCTAAGGTTAGATTAAAGAGAAACGGGGAAAGTGCATCTCCTTGTTTCAATCATTATCTTTTAACCCATACCTTGCCACGTGTAAGTATCTGTCAAACATAGCTCATTTTGCTCAACAGGTATTTTGGGTATCCCAAATTTAACTTAAATTTCATATAATTTATTTATTTGAATTGAATTTTAGGCTTTTTTTTTTACTATATGTATAATTATTGATAAAACCTCATGTTGTATTTCCTTTTTTTTCTTTTTTTTTTCTAGTATTTGCCAAATAGTAAACATTTTATCTGTTGTTGATTAATTAGTCAAAATTCACAATTATGATCCCCAATTATTTGTTTTGCATATGGAGTCACTCTCATTAAAATTTTGTTAAATAAAATGTTATAGCATGTTGGTAGTAGTGAGATACCTCTATTGTCATTAGTGTATATTAAGTAAATTTGTGTCCCCCTAACCGTGTCTTGTATGAAACCAAATGGCGTAGTTCAAGGCCGGTTGGGATCCGGATGCTATCGGTTTTCGACACGTGTGGGATAGTCCTGCCAAAGGCTATCCCCACATCACCAGGTCGAGTTTCTCCCTTGAAGATACGCCCTCCGAAATGCCATTTTGATCTTGCCAAGTTCCCTAAAGCGACCACCCCAAACTTTGTATATGAGAGGACCTTTAATGAGCTCCTCTCCACTCGCTTTCACGGATTTGAGCGCTTCTACTCTGATGGCTCTAAATCTGGAGCCTCCGTGGGATGTGCTTTTGTTGTGGAAGGATCCAATTTTAAATTTGGTTTACCTAAAGAAACCAGTGTTTTTACGGCTGAATTATATGCCATTTTTAAATCTTTGTGTTTTGTTTACCAAAGTAGTCACCGTTCTGTCCTCATCTGCACGGATTCCATGAGTGCTCTGTTGGCATTGTCCACTCTCTACTCCTGGAATCCCGTCGTGCAGATGATACATGAACAAATTTTTAAAATTGATTCATTAAGCACCCGGCTCGCCTTTTGCTGGATTCCTGGTCACGCCGGTCTTCCAGGAAATGAACTGGCGGACCAGGCAGCCAAGGAGGCAGCACGCCTGCCTCCGGAGGCGAGTCTGGGTGTCCTGTTTTTAGACCTAAAGGGTTATGTTCGGCGTGGGGTCTTACGCAACTGACACGAGCAGTGTGTCTCGACCCCTGCTCAGAACAAGCTGCGGTCCATCAGGGACGGTGTGTCGCGATGGCCCTCTTCTATACGAAAGTCTAGAAGAGAGGAGGTCATCGTGACGAGACTCCGCGTCGGGCATACTTCATTGACCCATAGTTTTTTACTGAGAGGGGATCCACCTCCAGTGTGTGAGTTTTGTGATACTCCCCTTAGTGTGCATCACATTTTGGTGGAGTGTCACAAACTAGCCCCTATCCGTCTGGCTCTTGATTTTAAAGGTGACTTACGTTTTTTATTACGCAATAGTGCGGATGGAGTTATTTTTTTACTCCATTTTATACGCCAGGCGGATCTTTTTAGTGCCATTTGAGTCACTTTTATAAAGTGGCTCTTTTGGATATTATCTCATATTAAGATCTTTTTTAACACTTTTATTACAATTTAACATGTTGTTTTGTCTTTTTAACGTATTATAATTTTAACATGTTGTGTCATTTTAACATGTTATATTTTAACATGTTGTGTCATTTTAACATGTTATATTTTAATTTGTTTGTTTTGTCTTTTTATTGGAGTGATACACTTGTGGGTTTTTTTAGCAGGTGTATCACTTAATTTATACCAAGAGCCCATTTGAGCACTCCTATTGAGTGTCTCAGATGGTGAATGTTTTATCTCTTTCCCCTATGGGGATTTTATTATGTTTATAATATATTTCAAGGCCCTAATGACCTCGATGTGTCGAGGGCCTTTAAACAATAATAATAATAATAATAATAATAAGTAAATTTGTCGCATTTCCAGGAGTGGTGTGCTAAATTAACAACAAACTTTATCAACTGTTGTCATTATAAATATATTTTAATTTCAGCCATTGAAACAAGAGCATTTTCAAACCAATATCCAGATTTTGGTGATAGAAATTGAGTAAAAATGTTCCTGTTTGCAGGTCAAACTCCTCTCCACCTTGCTGCATCCAATAGTCAAGCAGCTGAGACATTAAAACTGCTTCTCACTAACCCTCAAATTAACACCACTGCTACCAACAGAAGCAATGAGACAGCCAGAGACATAGCGCGCAGGAGTGGGAGACTCTACACATTATTTGAGATGGTAGACCCGTGTGCCAATGTCATTTGAACTCTACTGTGTGCCATATTACTCTAGAACATTACATTCATACAATCTTTTTATGAAAACAGTTTATTGTTGGACGCTAATTAAATTCCTGCATTTTATATTGGAGACTCTGAAGCTATACACTAAATGTGTATTAATCTTAACATCATATGGTCTAAATATCAGAGAAATAAGACTAGCTAATAGTTTACTGACACCCAGCGAAAAATATAATAACTAGGGGAATATTATCTGATGTATTGCTAAAATTGTGTGAACAATTTAATTATTATTTATTATTATTATTATTATTATCATTATCATCACCGCGTCTTACTACCCGTTCGGGTTATACACACTTACGCTAATGTGTAATGATAGGGTGATTGGGAGATGGAATAGAGGACCTACAGCTTGACATGGGATCCGAACCACGGTGGAGGCCTGGCATTCCCCACATTCACAAATTTTGATTAATACACGTCTTGTCAGAGGTGAAAGAAAGGTTTGGTAATCAGATAAATCTGTGCCGGGACCGAGGATTGAACCTCGGACCCCAGCACATAAGTCTGACACCTTACCCCTAGACCACCAGGTCAGCCAACAATTTAATTCAAATCGCGACTTTCATACATTAGAAAAAGATCTGATAATTGTCTCATATTCGCCGTGCAGATTGTTATATTCACTATCATCAACTTTGTTCTAAACTAACAATGTTAAAGGTAATCTTTGGTTTTAAAACTTATCCAAACATATGATTTAGTTAAATACATACCTGGTTGTGTCTGAACACCTTTGTAAAATATTCAATGAGAAACTTGTTTCCAGTTTCATTGTGTTTACGTTAAATCAGCCAAAGGATATCTTGTGTAGTGTCTCTCATTTCATCCTGGTTCATTACAATAAGGGTCAGCAAGCTTGGGGTTTCTCTTTCAAGTAGAGTATTTTGAAAATGTCACCAGTCAAAACAAACATAAAATAGAAATCACATTTTTTAAATGTGAGATTGTAAAAATATATGATAACACATATTCTTAAAATAAGAGTAATACTTATTTTTATAAATGGTAAACAGTTTTTTTTTAATAATTCAGAAAATGGAATTTTTTATTTTTAAATTAGAAAATAGCACTTTAAAATACATTAATTAAAAATGAGAACAACACTCAAATAAAAATATTGGTTTAATAGAAAAAAATATTTAAACACATATCTTTAAAGACATTAAAATTAAACTAACTATTACAAAAAATAGATTTTGTTTAAAAATGAGGTTGCCCATTGGCTAGATAATTTTATAATAATTGATAAAACTAAAGAAAAAGGAAAAATAAACTACTAAGAGTAAAATTGATGAAGAAAGCCCACCTAGGGAAAGAGGAAAGATGTGGTAAGAATCCAATGCACAAAGGTGACATCTTCTTACTTTCTTCTGTCTTCTATAGTAGAAGTAGTCACACACTGTTAAAATGTATGTGTGACTACTTCTACTATAGAAGACAGAAGAAAGGATGAAGATGTCACCTTTGTGCATTGGATTCTTCCCACATCTTTCCTCTTTCCCTAGGTGGGCTTTCTTCATCAAATTTATTCTTAGTAGTTTATTTTTCCTTTTTCTTTAGTTTTATCAATTTCCTTTATTATAAAATTGACGTTTTACTGAGCTAAAATTTCTCCACAATATGCATCCGTAACTTTATTTACACTATAATAAAATGTCAGAATCACAATTAAATGTTTCATATTTCATTTATTAGTCCTTAATCGTGCATAATCACTTCTTCTGTTCCTATTCTACTCCTTTATGTGCTAGAAATTATATTACCAAATTTATTCCAATTCCATTTTTAATGTATATAAAAGTTGTCTATACTTTAAAATGAAAAATAAAATTTTTAAAATAATAGTTTAGATAGATAATATTACAAAATAAATGTTCTTTTAATTCAGATATTTTAAGTTTGGTAAAATATTTATTGAAATGTTGATCGACACTGATTTTAGACAGGTTAACCAATATAATTCTATAAATAAATAGTAACTAATGTTAGTTTTTAAATATCAAGCTGGAAAACAATCCAAATGTATTCTTAATGTTAGGTTTTTAGTTTAACCGAAATTACAATTTTAGAAAGGGACCTTGTAATAATAATAATAATAATAATAATAATAATAATAATAATAATACAAATAATGATTAGCCAATTATTTAATTATCTCTTTAACTATTTTTATTTTTATTGCTTTGTCATGGCAATGCAACTTCAATCTAGGATTCAAAATGGATGAAAACATTGAATTAGTTTACCAGTCGAAAACATTTTTAGACCTCTATCGTGTTATTAATGTGAAATTTGACATTAATTTTAACAATTTAAAAAGTTACTAAATGATTTATTAGTAAAACTGCCATTAATCAAAGTCTTTACTTAGCATTGCATTTTAAAAATGTATTTAAATGTCCTTCAAGAGGACGCTCGAAAATGACGAGCCTACGGAACTTTACATCTCGATCGAATGATGAGCTCGGCTCAAAACTTGACAGCTGAGTACTCACATAACTCTACTTAAAATACCACATCCCTTCACAAATGACTACATAGGGATTCAGCCATTTGCATGAGTCATTGATCAATACAACCATTAACATAGGTCCGCTACATTGAAGCTGTACTACCAGACAAGCATCATGGGTAATAACAGTATGTTGACTCCAGACCAGCCATGGCAAGTTCACTAAGCATGTCATACAGGTATTAAGAGTCATTACCAATAGCTTACACAGGGGCTCTTGAACTGCGGTAAACCACCCAATTACGTCTGGCACCCACGATGGCAAACAGTCATCCCAATCTAAGACCACCACAGACATACCCTTGTTTGTTCAAACTACCAACTTCTGTCAGTCATTTACCATGACCATATGAGAAGTTGGTAGTGGATATCCTGACTATACTGTCCAATTTTCATAAGAAGAATCTTTTAAAAAAATTACTTAAGAACTTTTTTTAGTAGCCAGGCAACCAAATTTTCCTTACTTTTTGTTCCAAAAGCAGAAATAGGTGAATCAAATAGTATTTTTTGTGCTGAATTCAAATATATTTTTAGAATTTCTCTATTACATAATGATTTTGAGTGACAGCCACTTAAAGTGTACATTGGCAAAAGTAATAAATTTAAAGCTCAACAAATCTCTTTACAATGATATTTAAAAAAATGTTTCATCTCTTCAAATAATGTTTCTATAAAATTAAAATAATTTTTGTTTCCTTTCATTTTTGTGTTAAACTGAACTTTTCTGTTTTCTTTGAAATAAATTATGATTTCAAAACATAAATGTAATATTGGATTAAAACTTTTGAAAACTTATTAATTAGTTTTATTACAACCAAGATTAAGATTCAATTAGTAAAAACACTTTTTAATAAACAGCAAATAAAAATGATACACCCTTTTATTGAAAAGGGGAAAAAGTCATTTTCAAATTAGCAGAAGCTTTTCATTTTCTAAACTTTTTTTTTTACTGATTACAACAGGGCAAACTGTCATGGTATTTATAATTACATAATTTTACTTATTTTGCATCCGCATTTAGTAGATTGTCATTTTACATAGCAATTGCACCTTTGGTATCCTTGACACCCTGAAACAAGCATCTTCCTTGTACATTCTCGCAGAAACACAACTACATCTGGCACATCTTCCTTGTACATTCTCGCAGAAACACAACTACATCTGGCACATCTTCCTTGTACATTCTCGCAGAAACACAACTACATCTGGCACATCTTCCTTGTACATTCTCGCAGAAACACAACTACATCTGGCACATCTTCTACTGAAATGAATTGTTCCTCACTAATTACAAACTGGTTCCTGGTGTACTGATCGCCTCATCTTGAAGGTAACCAGACACTTATTAAACCCCTTTTTTCCTACTTAGTCAAGACTGAAAAAGAACTAAGTCAACTATTAATTATCAAAAAAGAACAAAAGGTGGGGGATAGTACCAAAACACGTGGTTTCCCACGAGGTTGTTCAAATCACAATCCATTTATCAAAAAGATTTATAATTTATTATTTATTAAGAGAAAAACAAAATTTAAAAAGGATTATAAAAGAAAACATTTAGTGAGGTTAATTTAAAGACAATAAAGGAAACATTTTACATTTACTACCTTATCGATTTGTTACAAACACCCATCACAAAAGATGTCTCCATCAGAAGCTCATAGAAACAAAAATAAAATTAATATTTATAATGATAAAGAAAATAGTCTTCAACTAAAATATTTAATTCTTAGCATTATTTTTATTTAACTATTGTGACATATAGGATGTCGATTGATCAAAAATAATAGCATCAAAGAAAAATCCGGCCACATGGTTGATAAATTTGGCGTTACCTTCCAATACAAAGGTTATCTAATAATAAACACTAGATCATGATTAAAATATAAAACTACACGGAAACTTTACCTCATCATACAAAAATAAGAAATAAAATAAAAAAGGAAAACAACTACATGTTAATTTGGAAAAGATTCTCAAAAATATTTAAAAAAAAGGAAGAAAGTAAAATACGTCTCATCAGTATTACAGCCAAAGACCAAATAGGTCGAGACAAAGGCGTTCCTTTCAATTCAGGAAATTCATATCTAGGAGATGGCCAATCAGAGACCAGTTTTTTAAGATAAGGAGAATCGGCCAATAGTATTTTAGTTGAAGACTTTACATTTTTAAACAAACATAGTATAAAATTAATATTAATGAAAAATTAAATACATAAAAAAGGTACAAAGATATGTAATTATTTAATAATGATAACCAAGATTGAATTATTCATTTATAATAGTTTATTAAAAGCTTTAGTTCCTCAAATTCCCGTTCCCGATCGCTACTTCATTTCTAATTTCAATTTAGTCCAATAGACTTCGTTCCATGACACTATTTGGAGCTTCAAGGTTGATAGACCTAAAGGTCAGTCTATAACCAACAGTACATACTCCCCCCCTCAAACTGGGGCACCACACCGCAAAGTTAAGTTCTTTTCACACCATGAAATTGTACTAATCACCACAGACATCATCCAGGGATAAAAAAAGGTTATACCTTACGAGTTTGTTAAGTCTCGCACAGTATGCAAACAGTACTTTTTTAATAAGGCACTCTCTTACTCGTCTTTCTTAACTCTTTTTAGGCACAATATTAAACTCTCATGTTTCAGAATAAAGACGAACTGTTAATCAGCACTCATAGGCTAAAAAGAAGTAAATGTCCGAAAAATCCAGACACATTATGAAAAATCAAAGTTTAGGGACACAAAATAAAACCATTTATGTGTAGTGTTTTCTGGTGTATAGATCATTGTTGCATGGGCCCATGCATAAAGATGAAAATCAGTAAAAATACTTGTTTCACCCTGAGAGGCGTCCCTCCCAGAGTGTATTGTAGAATTTGAGGTTTGTCACACCAAGGGATCCTCTTGGGTGATTGTGACCGAAGCTAACCGTTGGCGATTATATGAATTGTAGACATCTATGTGAAGATCGAAGAGAGATGCATGGTGATCTGGGAATGTTTAGAGGAACCGGCTTTCCTGATACATAAAAAAAAAAACACAGCAGAAACTACCTTTTTTTTTTAATTATATTTAAAAAAATTGGAAAAATTAAACAAAATCAAACAACAACAAATCGGTAAACATTCATACTCTCACATTCATACTCTTATTATCTAGATCTTAGGAACAAGGTTCCTAGATAAATTTTGAAAAATAAAAAAAATTGGTGAGACTATAAAAAATTTATAAAGAGATTTTAATAAAGGTCCAAGACAAATTTTGAAAATGACAGTTCCTAGTAAAACAATTTAAATTTAGTCGGTAAAGTTTCCGTGTAGTTCCTTTTTTATTAAGGAAGTTTTGCACTTAAAAATCTAATCTAATACTAACAATAACATTCATACCCAATCATCCAAACAGTAAAAGTTACTAAATATTAATAAACAAGTACTTCTTTACACCAAAAATTGTCCTGTGACCTGATTTTTTTTATTATTAATCCCACCCCAAAATTAACAAACATTATATTCATTTAACAAGATTTACATTTGCAAGCAAATTTCCCATAAAAACCAGAACATATTTTAAATCTTACAACACCCTATATATCACTCAACTCAAGTTGACATTTTAATAAACAGACAACTATTAATAAAGTATGCATTACTTTATTTTTCTCCAAATTGTCCTTGGGATTCCACATTATTTTAAACAATTACATAATTCCAATAAGGTTACAAAAATCAAAAGGTTTTCTTTTTCTACATTTACAAGGAGTTAAAAGGTCTCAACTGAGACACATGTGCTATTCTGACAAAACTGTTGTTTTCAGGATCAGACAAACTTACAGAAACAGGAGTAACAAATTTACTAAGTATCAAAGGTTTAGAATAAATTAAAGATAATTTTGCAGAAATCTGGTCTATTTTAGAACTCTTGTTGTACAGTCTAAACAGAACTCTATCCCCTACATTATACTTTACCTCTGACCTACCTTGGTCGTATCTTTTCGCCAGGGCGGAGTGAGCCTTTTGTAAAGATTCTAAAGCCGCCGCCCATTTGACATTAGAGGCAGGGTTAGGGGGACTCTCTAGAAGTTCATCATTAAGAGACCATTGTAGCATTAATGGGTGTTGTAATTCTCTACCCAAAAATAAACTTGCTGGGGTACAATCTACTGATTCATGTACAGCAGAATTAAAAGCCAAAACGAGAGCAGGGATACACGTATCCCATAGATTGTGTTGATGTCCGGCATAAATGGTCAGTGCTGCCCTCAAGTTTCTATTGAATCTCTCTGCTTGAGAACTTTGTGGATAGTAGGGTGCATGAAAAATATGTTTAATACCAGCTTTAAAACACATATTATTGAAAACAGCTGACCTAAATTGAGACCCATTATCAGTTACAATTTCACAAGGATATCCTAATCTAGAAAATACTAAATTTTTAAGAATTTCAACGGTTTTCACAGATGACGCTTTTCTCATGGGAAAAACTTCCACCCATTTTGAAAATCCATCAACCAACACAAGTAGCATAGTATTCCCATTCTTAGACCTAGTTAACGGACCCACATAGTCAATAAAAATTCTCTCCCATGGCCTGGTAGGGGTGTGAGAAGACAAAAATCCAGTTTTGCTGGGGTACGGTTTTGCACGCTGGCAAAGTTCACAAGATCTGACATGCTTTCTTACATCTCCAGGGAGTCCATCCCAATAGAAATCATTCTTAATTCTGTTTGTGGTTTTGAGAATACCAAGGTGTCCACTTATTGGTAGGGCATGAAAATATTTGATGATCATAGGAATTAATATTTCTGGGACTACAACTTTGAATTTGTTACATTTAGGTGGTTTGAAAAGAAGTAGATTGTTCTTAATTTTGTAGCCCGGAATAATTTCTCCTCTTTTGATGCGATTAATAAGATTGTTTATATGTATGTCTGACTTTTGATGTTCTTGAATAGAAATGAAGGATTGTGGTACAGATTCTAAAATATTTACAGATGGAATTTCAGAATTTGGTTCTTGGAAGATTCGTGACAAACAATCCGCTACAGCATTTTCAGATCCTCTTACATGAGTTACGTCAAAAGCAAATGAAGATATTCTCAATACCCAGCGACCAATTCGGCCTAGTTGTTTAGGATGTTTAAGAAGCCATGATAAGGCTTGGTTATCTGTAATAAGTTCAAAGCGTCTATGTTCTAAATAAGACCGA
The DNA here is from genome assembly GCA_039000515.1 of Timema cristinae. Taxonomy (NCBI): domain Eukaryota; kingdom Metazoa; phylum Arthropoda; class Insecta; order Phasmatodea; family Timematidae; genus Timema; species Timema cristinae. The sequence continues at coordinate 4,019,810 of JBCFYV010000024.1, forward strand.
AACTTTTCCATACCAAAAACTACAGCTAAGGCCTCCCGCTCGTAGATGGAATATTTTCTTTCCAAAACAGACAATGTTCTTCCAGCAAATGCAACTGGTACAAGATCTCCATTTATTCTTTGTTGAAGGACAGCTCCTAAAGCTACATCACTACTGTCAGCTGCTAGTACAAAGGGAAGATCAAAATTTGGCATATGAAGTACAGGAGGAGTAGATAAGGCCTTTTTAAGACTGTTGAAAGCTTGTTGTTGAGGTTCTTGCCAGACAAAAGGTACATTTTTCTTTTTCAGTTGATTGAGGGGAGCCGATATATGTGAAAAATTTGGGATAAATTTAGAATAAAAACCAATCATTCCTTGGAATCGAGACAGTTTTTTACATTTTTGGGTTGAGGAAAGTCTGTGATGATCTGAGTCCTTTCAGAGGCAATAGAAATAGTGCCATTAGAGATCACATGTCCCAGGAAATTGATTGAAGTTTGTCCCAGGGTTGTTTTGTCAGGATTGACAGTGAGGCCAGCAGATTTTAGGCGAGTAAAGATTTCTCTAAGATGAATCTGATGTTCTTCCCAGGATTCAGAATAAATTAATAGATCATCGAGATAGGTGAAAACATATTTGAATTTAATATCCCCAAAAATAATGTCCATAAGCCTACTGAGACAGGACGATCCTACCGTTAAGCCGAAGGGCATGCGTTTAAAACAGTAAGTAGCCCAAGGTGTTGCAAATGCAGTGTACTTAATAGACCGTTGAGTAAGAGGACATTGATAGTATGCTGAATTAAGATCAATAATAGACATAAACTTGGCTCCACAGAGATGTTGAAACACATTATCAATGTTAGGTAAAGGATATGAATCAAAAACAATATGTTGATTTACTTTCCTATAATCCACCACTAACCGAAAACCTTTATCCTTCTTAGGTACAAGAAAACATGGTGACGCATATTCAGAAGATACATTACAAATCACATCTTCTCTTAACAGTTTATCAGTAATCTCTCTCATGGCTTTCAATTTGACAGGATTACATTGATAGGGAGCACAGCGCACTGGTTTTTCACAATTGACCATGATATCATATTTTACTAAGTTGGTTGAACCTAAATTTTCTGTTAGAACTGTAGGGAATTTTTTTTGAACTGTTTTAACAGTAGATTTTGATTGCTGTGGCTATCAGCCAAACCCACAAAGATTTTGTCTAATGTTGACAGGAAAGGGTATTTTACATAGTGAAATTTAAAATGGTAAACATTGTCACATAGAGAAATAATCATGCATGAGAAATTCACAAAGTCAGAACCTAATAGAATTGCATATTGAGACAGGGGAGCAACATAAAATTTAAATTTCCATGAAAAGCCTTGAATATTTATACTCACAAGAATTGACTCTTTAACCATTACAGGACTGGAGCCAAAATTAGCAATAGGAACATTACACTCTTGTCTTTCAACCACACACTTGGACTTAGCCAGTTCCTCCATACAAAATGTGGAAATAATAGAACAATTGGCACCAGTGTCAACAAGAGCAGGATAATAATTATTCCCCAATCTGACGGGAATAATAGGAACGGAAGTAGGAATGCTATTGGTTTGAACTTTGTGAAAATTTGTTTCTTGAATCGGTTTTTTATTACGGACAAGATCCCGATTCTGTAACTTCTCCGAAATTAGTTTTTTGGACAGTAAAATTTCGTGTGACCATATTCCCCACACTTCCAGCACTGTTTGTTGTTGATCCTAGGAACAGGTGGCTGATTTTGACTTTGAAAATTGCCTTTACGATTTGGGCGTGAAGGACAAACCTGACTTAAGTGCCCTACTCCCCCACACTTCTGGCAATGTGTGATATTTTTACTGTATTTTGGTACATATTGTGTATCATTTCTAGGAAAATTATTAGCCCTGTTTTGATTTTGTGGCAGAGAAACTATGGGTTGAGTATACAAACTGTGAGGCTCATTTTGAGGTACAAAAAGGTTAGACATAGTGTCAGAATTTAGTTCAGGTTAGTGGTGACTGACAGGTTAGGGTTGAACTGTAGATAAGGTTGTGGTGGTTCAGGAAGTTTGCCAGATGAGAACTGTTGACTGAAACGAAGATCAGAGAGAAGTTCATCCTCCACTGATTCTACTAAGGTCTCTAATTGTCTAAGGGTGAGTGGTCTTGCTCCACCCAATCTTAATCTAACCTGGGGTGCAGAATTTGAAATAATTGTGTGGGCCAACACACTTTCAGTGATTGGGAGATTGAGTGTATCTGCAGTGTCCAAACATGCGGAAACAAATTCCCTGAGGGATTCGAATGGGTTTTGAAGTCTATTGAAATACTTCATGGCAAGAATTGAAATATCGTGTGAAGTGAGGCATTTTTTTATGATGTTCTCTTTCAAGGTCTGCCATGGTACTCCATTTTGCATGGCCTTGCCCCATAGTTCCATCAACATACCAGATGTAAGAGAAAAAGATGCACCTATAATATCATTTTCAGGGAAAGCTCCCAACTTTACCAATTTACATATTTTCTGAAGGAAAATAAAAACAGACTCAGGCTCATTTATGTTGGGAGGAAAGATATTTTTCATTAGATTTGATAGGGAATTCTTACGAAAGAAATTATCATTAGCAGAAATTTCCTGACCCACGGCTCTATTAACATTCCTAACAGAAAAAACATTGCCGCTAGTATTGCCTAATTGGTTAAAACCACTTTCACTTTGGATAGGTTCTTGACTAGTATTTAGTCCTACTGATGAGTACAATGGTAGATCTATTAAATTATCACACTGACCACTCGCCCCATCAATACCTGCCACAGGAGTTCTTACATATTCTAATATATTGGGAGGTGTGTTAATTAATCTTGTATTATTATGGATGGCTCTCACCCGTAAGTTATCCATGTCCTGAAGGGATTGGAAGTTTGAAGGAAACAACCGATTTTGACTTGTGGCTCTCTCCTCCCCGGGATCAGTCACGCCCAAGGTGAGGTCAGTCACAGTTGTTGGTACCTCCATTTCCCCAGTATTGATGTGATGTAACAAAACAAGAAGAATTATAAGATACTATAAAATGGTTTAACAAAAAAAAAAAAAAAATTATTTAGGTTTACAAAAACATATTTATTTATTTATCAAATATCCCGGGTTTCGGCACCATTTATGTACTGATCGCCTCATCTTGAAGGTAACCAGACACTTATTAAACCCCTTTTTTCCTACTTAGTCAAGACTGAAAAAGAACTAAGTCAACTATTAATTATCAAAAAAGAACAAAAGGTGGGGGATAGTACCAAAACACGTGGTTTCCCACGAGGTTGTTCAAATCACAATCCATTTATCAAAAAGATTTATAATTTATTATTTATTAAGAGAAAAACAAAATTTAAAAAGGATTATAAAAGAAAACATTTAGTGAGGTTAATTTAAAGACAATAAAGGAAACATTTTACATTTACTACCTTATCGATTTGTTACAAACACCCATCACAAAAGATGTCTCCATCAGAAGCTCATAGAAACAAAAATAAAATTAATATTTATAATGATAAAGAAAATAGTCTTCAACTAAAATATTTAATTCTTAGCATTATTTTTATTTAACTATTGTGACATATAGGATGTCGATTGATCAAAAATAATAGCATCAAAGAAAAATCCGGCCACATGGTTGATAAATTTGGCGTTACCTTCCAATACAAAGGTTATCTAATAATAAACACTAGATCATGATTAAAATATAAAACTACACGGAAACTTTACCTCATCATACAAAAATAAGAAATAAAATAAAAAAGGAAAACAACTACATGTTAATTTGGAAAAGATTCTCAAAAATATTTAAAAAAAAGGAAGAAAGTAAAATACGTCTCACCAGTATTACAGCCAAAGACCAAATAGGTCGAGACAAAGGCGTTCCTTTCAATTCAGGAAATTCATATCTAGGAGATGGCCAATCAGAGACCAGTTTTTTAAGATAAGGAGAATCGGCCAATAGTATTTTAGTTGAAGACTTTACATTTTTAAACAAACATAGTATAAAATTAATATTAATTAAAAATTAAATACATAAAAAAGGTACAAAGATATGTAATTATTTAATAATGATAACCAAGATTGAATTATTCATTTATAATAGTTTATTAAAAGCTTTAGTTCCTCAAATTCCCGTTCCCGATCGCTACTTCATTTCTAATTTCAATTTAGTCCAATAGACTTCGTTCCATGACACTATTTGGAGCTTCAAGGTTGATAGACCTAAAGGTCAGTTTATAACCAACAGTACACTGGTATAAAACTGTGCCTCTTTTGTTACCAGTTGGTAGTACTCATCATGTTATACTTCTGAAGTCGCCTCTTCCTCTGTCCACATCAGGAACCAAAGTTTCACTGTGTTTCCAACTTTACCTTTGGGAAACTTTGTGTCAGATAGGTGTCTCATTTGTTCTTACTTATGTCTCTAATGCAGTCTTAGCCATCTCTTCCTTCTTCATAATAACTGATCGTTGTTCGCAATGTAGTCTTCATTGCTTGAAAGGTTGTATTCATCATATTTTCCCCAAACATTTTACTGAGCTTCTTCTGAAGTACCTGCATCTTCTAATGATGACTCAATTAGTTCTTCAAGATCTTCAGTTTGAACGTTTTCATTAACATTATTAAAGAGCGATGAAATCTTCAGGACAACTTTTACTGGAGAAACAAACATGGCTTCATACGGGCTACAGTTGTGTGTAATTTGATTAGTTTCTAGTCAGGTGCTCAGCTTGTTCTCAATATCTTGGTTTGCACATTCGACCAATCTCTGAGACTGGCTGTGTCTAAGTTATCGATGAACAATTTTTAGTTCGTTCCACAGATCACATATTTATTTAATAACCTTACAAAATTGATGACCGTTATCACTCTGAAGAACACTAGGGGCGCTGAAAATGAGGAAAATATCAAGCCATACATGACACTTCCTCTGCTCTTGTGGTTTTCAATGGACGCAACTGAACACATTTTGTAAAGGTAATCTTGGTACAAAAATAAATTTATAATCATAATCTGGTTAACATTGCATATAAATTAAGTCTATCTGGCATCTATTCATGTTTTTTAAAAGTCATTGGTCATACTAACATAACTTTTTTTGGGGGGGCAGGGGAGACTTTCTTTATATTTATATACACAAACACTTTTACAGCAGCTTTTACAATATTTTGGTTCTTCTACTATTCCCTATCATTAAACAAATCAAAGATATCATTTATCAATACATAGTATTGAATAAAAGATTTTTCATCATTCACCGAAAAAATTAGTTTCCCATCATACATTTTCATGATATAACACTTCAAATTGTCGATACTCTTCTGGTATCTTACCAGTAGTTTTAAGTTTACTTTCTTTAAACGAATCAATCAACAAACTGTATTTTTCTCTAGACAAAAATCCACTATTTTCTTAATTATTCTGCACGACAGTTGATCAGTTTTCATTGAAACAAATTTTCATGTCTTCCATTGGAGGTCTTTTCTGTTGAAAACAATTCAATTAAAAATAATGCCACAACAACAACTATGCACAGGTGGTATAACTATACAGTGCTGCTAGGGTGGGGCCACCTCCCCTCTCATAATAACTATACAGCACTGCTAGGGTGGGGCCACCTCCCCTCTCATAATAACTATACAGCACTGCTAGGTTGGGCCACCTCCCCTCTCTTAATAACTATACAGTGGTGCTAGGTTGGGGCCACCTCCTCTCTCATAATAACCATACAGTGGTGCTAGGGTGGGGCCACCTCCCCTCTCATAATAACTATACAGCACTGCTAGGGTGGGGCCACCCCCTCTC